>OY992876.1:202270222-202297722 GCA_963921405.1 Cepaea hortensis
GTAAACTCACAGTGGACAGAACTGCTTACAGTAAACTCACAGTGGAAAGAACTGCTTACAGTAAACTCACAGTGGACAGAACTGCTTACAGTAAACTCACAGTGGAAAGAACTGCTTACAGTAAACTCACAGTGGACAGAACTGCTTACAGTAAACTCACAGTGGAAAGAACTGCTTACAGTAAACTCACAGTGGAAAGAACTGCTTACAGTAAACTCACAGTGACAGGAAGAACTGCTTACAGTAAACTCACAGTGGAAAAGAACTGCTTACAGTAAACTCACAGTGGAAAGAACTGCTTACAGTAAACTCACAGTGGAAAGAACTGCTTACAGTAAACTCACAGTGGAAAGAACTGCTTACAGTAAACTCACAGTGGAAAGAACTGCTTACAGTAAACTCACAGTGGAAAGAACTGCTTACAGTAAACTCACAGTGGAAAGAACTGCTTACAGTAAACTCACAGTGGAAAGAACTGCTTACAGTAAACTCACAGTGGAAAGAACTGCTTACAGTAAACTCACAGTGGACAGAACTGCTTACAGTAAACTCACAGTGGACAGAACTGCTTACAGTAAACTCACAGTGGAAAGAACTGCTTACAGTAAACTCACAGTGGAAAGAACTGCTTACAGTAAACTCACAGTGGAAAGAACTGCTTACAGTAAACTCACAGTGGAAAGAACTGCTTACAGTAAACTCACAGTGGAAAGAACTGCTTACAGTAAACTCACAGTGGAAAGAACTGCTTACAGTAAACTCACAGTGGAAAGAACTGCTTACAGTAAACTCACAGTGGAAAGAACTGCTTACAGTAAACTCACAGTGGACAGAACTGCTTACAGTAAACTCACAGTGGAAAGAACTGCTTACAGTAAACTCACAGTGGACAGAACTGCTTACAGTAAACTCACAGTGGAAAGAACTGCTTACAGTAAACTCACAGTGGAAAGAACTGCTTACAGTAAACTCACAGTGGAAAGAACTGCTTACAGTAAACTCACAGTGGAAAGAACTGCTTACAGTAAACTCACAGTGGAAAGAACTGCTTACAGTAAACTCACAGTGGACAGAACTGCTTACAGTAAACTCACAGTGGAAAGAACTGCTTACAGTAAACTCACAGTGGAAAGAACTGCTTACAGTAAACTCACAGTGGAAAGAACTGCTTACAGTAAACTCACAGTGGAAAGAACTGCTTACAGTAAACTCACAGTGGAAAGAACTGCTTACAGTAAACTCACAGTGGAAAGAACTGCTTACAGTAAACTCACAGTGGAAAGAACTGCTTACAGTAAACTCACAGTGGAAAGAACTGCTTACAGTAAACTCACAGTGGAAAGAACTGCTTACAGTAAACTCACAGTGGAAAGAACTGCTTACAGTAAACTCACAGTGGAAAGAACTGCTTACAGTAAACTCACAGTGGAAAGAACTGCTTACAGTAAACTCACAGTGGAAAGAACTGCTTACAGTAAACTCACAGTGGAAAGAACTGCTTACAGTAAACTCACAGTGGAAAGAACTGCTTACAGTAAACTCACAGTGGAAAGAACTGCTTACAGTAAACTCACAGTGGAAAGAACTGCTTACAGTAAACTCACAGTGGAAAGAACTGCTTACAGTAAACTCACAGTGGACAGAACTGCTTACAGTAAACTCACAGTGGAAAGAACTGCTTACAGTAAACTCACAGTGGAAAGAACTGCTTACAGTAAACTCACAGTGGAAAGAACTGCTTACAGTAAACTCACAGTGGAAAGAACTGCTTACAGTAAACTCACAGTGGAAAGAACTGCTTACAGTAAACTCACAGTGGAAAGAACTGCTTACAGTAAACTCACAGTGGAAAGAACTGCTTACAGTAAACTCACAGTGGAAAGAACTGCTTACAGTAAACTCACAGTGGAAAGAACTGCTTACAGTAAACTCACAGTGGACAGAACTGCTTACAGTAAACTCACAGTGGAAAGAACTGCTTACAGTAAACTCACAGTGGACAGAACTGCTTACAGTAAACTCACAGTGGAAAGAACTGCTTACAGTAAACTCACAGTGGAAAGAACTGCTTACAGTAAACTCACAGTGGAAAGAACTGCTTACAGTAAACTCACAGTGGAAAGAACTGCTTACAGTAAACTCACAGTGGACAGAACTGCTTACAGTAAACTCACAGTGGAAAGAACTGCTTACAGTAAACTCACAGTGGACAGAACTGCTTACAGTAAACTCACAGTGGAAAGAACTGCTTACAGTAAACTCACAGTGGAAAGAACTGCTTACAGTAAACTCACAGTGGAAAGAACTGCTTACAGTAAACTCACAGTGGAAAGAACTGCTTACAGTAAACTCACAGTGGAAAGAACTGCTTACAGTAAACTCACAGTGGAAAGAACTGCTTACAGTAAACTCACAGTGGACAGAACTGCTTACAGTAAACTCACAGTGGAAAGAACTGCTTACAGTAAACTCACAGTGGAAAGAACTGCTTACAGTAAACTCACAGTGGAAAGAACTGCTTACAGTAAACTCACAGTGGAAAGAACTGCTTACAGTAAACTCACAGTGGAAAGAACTGCTTACAGTAAACTCACAGTGGAAAGAACTGCTTACAGTAAACTCACAGTGGACAGAACTGCTTACAGTAAACTCACAGTGGAAAGAACTGCTTACAGTAAACTCACAGTGGACAGAACTGCTTACAGTAAACTCACAGTGGAAAGAACTGCTTACAGTAAACTCACAGTGGAAAGAACTGCTTACAGTAAACTCACAGTGGAAAGAACTGCTTACAGTAAACTCACAGTGGAAAGAACTGCTTACAGTAAACTCACAGTGGAAAGAACTGCTTACAGTAAACTCACAGTGGAAAGAACTGCTTACAGTAAACTCACAGTGGACAGAACTGCTTACAGTAAACTCACAGTGGAAAGAACTGCTTACAGTAAACTCACAGTGGAAAGAACTGCTTACAGTAAACTCACAGTGGACAGAACTGCTTACAGTAAACTCACAGTGGAAAGAACTGCTTACAGTAAACTCACAGTGGAAAGAACTGCTTACAGTAAACTCACAGTGGAAAGAACTGCTTACAGTAAACTCACAGTGGACAGAACTGCTTACAGTAAACTCACAGTGGAAAGAACTGCTTACAGTAAACTCACAGTGGAAAGAACTGCTTACAGTAAACTCACAGTGGAAAGAACTGCTTACAGTAAACTCACAGTGGACAGAACTGCTTACAGTAAACTCACAGTGGAAAGAACTGCTTACAGTAAACTCACAGTGGAAAGAACTGCTTACAGTAAACTCACAGTGGAAAGAACTGCTTACAGTAAACTCACAGTGGAAAGAACTGCTTACAGTAAACTCACAGTGGAAAGAACTGCTTACAGTAAACTCACAGTGGAAAGAACTGCTTACAGTAAACTCACAGTGGAAAGAACTGCTTACAGTAAACTCACAGTGGACAGAACTGCTTACAGTAAACTCACAGTGGAAAGATCTGCTTACAGTAAACTCACAGTGGAAAGAACTGCTTACAGTAAACTCACAGTGGAAAGAACTGCTTACAGTAAACTCACAGTGGAAAGAACTGCTTACAGTAAACTCACAGTGGAAAGAACTGCTTACAGTAAACTCACAGTGGAAAGAACTGCTTACAGTAAACTCACAGTGGAAAGAACTGCTTACAGTAAACTCACAGTGGAAAGAACTGCTTACAGTAAACTCACAGTGGACAGAACTGCTTACAGTAAACTCACAGTGGAAAGAACTGCTTACAGTAAACTCACAGTGGAAAGAACTGCTTACAGTAAACTCACAGTGGAAAGAACTGCTTACAGTAAACTCACAGTGGAAAGAACTGCTTACAGTAAACTCACAGTGGAAAGAACTGCTTACAGTAAACTCACAGTGGAATACGAATTCCACCACTCTTTCTTCTTCTTTTATCGCTCTTTATCCCCCAGTGAGGAATAGATCCTCAACAGACTCATTTCAAGCAGTCCAATCCTTAGCTATCACATGCAGCTCCGTTCATGCCCTCCTCCATATTATTAATTTCTGTCTCTGCTTCTCTTCTCTGTGTGTTTTTGGGTCTTCCTATATTTCATTTGTCTTGTGGTTTAGAGGCGAAGACATTTCTACTCAAAGGTTACTATTTGCAGGTTTTCTCACAGCGTGTTCTATCCAGCACCCGCATCTTTTCTTCACCTCTTGATACACTAGCAGTCGATCTGGCTAAAAGGACAAGAGCTCTTTTTAGCTTTAAATTTCCTGTGCGCTGATGGTAAGATAAGGTATCCACCTCTTACACCGATTCAGTTGAACTGTAACATTGACTTCTCGTTCATAAAGCAATGACAAACTAATGAACGTAAACTGTGCCTAAAAATGAACCTGGGTTAATCGCAACTTCCTGCAAAGGACCTGCTATTTTTATCTGTTTTTCTTCTTGATTCACCGGTGTTGGTCTAGCTCTATTCATGAGGCCCATTGCCTTTTTAAGTTTTACTGCAGTTCTCTTTATTCTGGTGTTAATCATTGCCCCTTCCTATCAACTGCTAATAGATGTTTCACGTTTCATCTTCGTACTTTGTTACTTGTAATCGGGTTCTAGTAAAGCTCACAATCTACTTCTTGTATTCTGATTAATTCATTGCCTTCATGAGCTCCACGCAGGTAAGAATAACATTGGGCTGCGGGAACTAGATAGTTTTGAGATAGCTAAAACAGCATCAGCAATAACACAACACGGCAGTGGGAGTAGCATAGAAAACAACACCATTTCAGGCCCATTATCACTGGACGTTTTTTTTTATACGTCCCTTGAAAATCTAACTGGGCTTATTGTGCAGTAGTGCATTTACATTTGGTTGCCTCCGTATAAAAATCCATATCTCAGTAACCAACTGAGTGAATATGATGAGATTTAGCGTACAACCTTATTATTATGTCCACTCAAAAAAAAAATCTTTTGTTCTGGAGATTGTACACCAGATTTCAATGTTTGTTTATATGCGATATGTAATTTACGGGTCAGGGATTAAGTCCATAATTTTAAATGTATTACACCTTCAGCCAGAAAATCAGCGTTCAATGATGAATATTCTCCGTGGTTCACGGGATTGGCCTTATAGCAAGAACCCCATGCTGTTTAAACTGGGAGTGTTCAGAGGTGTCGTCAATGTGAGTTCTTTCATGAAACCTGATTATTATTTTTTTTTTTTTTAAAATCTTACCACTTATCGCTAACATTGGAATGTGTGAATATTGTTCAAAGGGACTGAATGTGAAATTTTGTACACTTCAAAGCATCGCTATGAAGTTGTACACATATTTTTGTCAAGAAGCTGATCGTAGAAATCTGTTTCATACTATTATAAAATACATATTTAGTTGCATGTCCTTCACAGGACGTAGCAGTCAACCCCAACATTTTTGCTGTTCGTGAATCCTGGGCAAATTTTACGTTCAGTAGTTTGCCATAGCTTTCTGAACGACCGGCACCTACACCTTTTTCGAAAAACCAGCACCACTGTGTTTCGAACCCGGGTATACGGGCTCACAAGACCTTAGCCACGGCGACCGGCCGTACTATTTTACTATTACTATTCTATTATACTATTGCACTATTATAATATTACTATTCGTACTATTCATACTATTACAAATTCCGAAAAAAGAACAGTGCATGCATTGGGTTTGAGCGAACGGTCATTTCGTCGATGGGTGCAAGAATCTGGAATTAAACCACCACACAATAACCAAATGGTAGGTAGAAAGGCTATTGTAGATAGATATTGAACACAACCTACCACTGGCAACGCTGATCGTATTCTGGTATGAACCTAAGGCCTATCTACGTCAATGCGGAAGCACTAGACTCGAGTTTCGCTCTCTTTTGAGCTCGTCAGTAGTGCTTATCCTTGACCGGACCACGGATAGTGCACAGGATATGCACTACAGACGGGCTCAAACGAGAGCGAATCTCGAGGCTAGTGCTTCCGCATTGACGTGGATAGGCTTTAGGCTCATACCAGAATACGATCAGCGTTGCCAGTGGTGGGTTGTGCTCAATATTTAAATTTAAAATCCCGAAACAACCAAATGAATCTATTGTAGATAGCTTTGATAATGATGTCATAAGGCGAGCTATTATAAAATGGTGGATGCCAAAGAAACAGTGACTGTAAGAAAACTTAGGGTTTGGTTGAGAAAAAACAATAACATACAGCTATCCAAAACAACTTTATGGAAAATTATGAGGACATTAGGCTTCACTTTTAGAAAGTACAAGGGAGGTAGAAATATCCTTTGCGGTGGTGAAATAAGGGAAATGCGCAAAGAAAATTATGGCACAGTGTATTTGGATGAAACGTGGATCAATGCGCACCCTACAAGTGACAAGGAATGGCAATTAGTCGATGGAAAGATAAAGCGATATGTGCCCAGTAGTATAGGACAGAATTTGATCATGGCCCATGCTGGTAATACGCATAATGGCTTACTACAGAATGCTGGACTCGTGTTCGTATCAAAGCATACAGACAATAGGGATTATCATAATAAGATAAATGGTGATGTATTTAGAGATTGGCTCGAGAATACAGTGCTTTCATCCTTAGATAGACCGTCGTGTCCAATTATGGACAATGCATGATATCAATATTGTTGCCCAAGAAGACAAAATACCTACAGAATCGAGCACAAAGGGAGCAATAAAGATATGGCTCCGAATGGAAAACATACCATTTTCAGAAACGTATTTCAAGCTAGAATTGTTGTCCCTTGTAAAAAAAGACGCCAAAAAGCAAGAGCTATCAAATCGACAAGTTGATAGAAGAGCATCGTCATGGGTGCTTGAGACTTCCGGCGTACCATTCTCATTTTAACTCTACACAGTGACAGTGAAAGAAATCAAGGCTGTGCTTCGACGATAAAAAAACAGTGCTCCAGGTCCTGATGGCATAAGATACGACGACATAAATAGGTGTACCGACAATGAGCTAGAGAAACTAGCAGACATGTACAACAACAGTATAGGGAGTGCTAGCATCAAGGAGGAATGGTTACACAGCTATCTGATTCCCTTGCCGAAGCCTGACAAAGACCACACAAAAATTCAGGGATATCGAATTATAACCATGCAGAATACAATACGCAAGCTGCTGGAGAAGGTAATTTCCAGGAAAATATCAAGCCAACTAGAGAGGCAAGGTGTTTTCCCACCCACCCTGGGTGGGTACCGTCCAAAGAGAGAAACCTGGACCAATGCAGCAGTCTTTGCCCAGGATGTCTATGAAGGTTTCCACTCAGGCACTGAAACCGTTGCTGCAGCGATTGATCTTGAGGACGCATACAACAGAGTACCACTGGATTTTTTAATGTTTCAGCTTCTCGAACTAAACGTAAGTCCATTCCTCCTTAGTTAGATCGCTGCAGCCCTCTTCCAACGGAAAGTAGTTTTTAGATGTGGCAGTTGGACTTCGGAACCAACAACAATATATCCTGGCCTACCACAGGGATCACCATTATCTCCGGTACTGTTCAACGCCTACACAGTGAGAATCACCAGTGAGCAGATCACTGGACCTGGTAAGACATTGTCATATGCCGATGATGTTTTAGTGTATCGTCAGGGGAAGGATAGAGAGGAGGTTGCTGTGGAACTACAAACCGAACTCAATCGCATAAGTACTTGGTGTGATGAAGTTGGGGCAATGGTCAACCCAACAAAGGCAACAGTGACTTGGTTCTCGTTGAATAATCATATTGTCAACACTCCAACACCAACTGTAATGCTGTGTTCAGAGACGGTGGAAAGAACGCAGGCAATGAATTACCTGGGGATACGGTTTGATCGAAGCCTTGCTTATAATGTGCACATAGACCAGGTGATAACAAAGGCCAAGCTGGGTTTGGCAGCGATGAGGGTGATGGCGGCAGCAAACTGTGAGCAGCGCCATCTATGTCTTCTGTACGAGGGGTTGGTCATGTCTGTTTTGGAGTATGCAATGGCAATCCTGACTCTCAGCCATAAGCAGATAGAAAGGATGGAAAGGATACAGAATGAAGCTATGCGCATTATTCTTGGATGTACAAGAGATACAGCATGCAGGGCGATGCGCTACCTTCTTGGTTTTCCAACCATTGAAGAGAGAATACAAGGTTGCAGAGCACGCGCCTACCTCAGAATTAACGCAAACACACAACATCCACTGCATAGTGAAATTAGGAAGGTGAAGGGCAGCAGTTTAAAAAGAGGACGGTCGTGGATGGGTCAAGCCGAAGATATTCTTCAACAGGTGTGTTCACTTGAGGACTTAGAACCTGGCGAGGAGTGGGTGCAAGTGCCAACAGACTTCTGCACATCCTTTTCAGTTTGCATCCAACTAGATAGAAAATGCAGACATGAAAATCCGGCTGCTGTTGAGGCTGAAGTACAAACGTTGATTTTCGAGAATTCGCTAGACGGTGACGCGGTCATCTACACAGATGGGTCGGTCGTCCGACATGTGAGAAGCTCATGGGCCTTTACAGCTCGGGCCGGAGGGAGAATTGTGAAGGAGGACTCTGGTGCTTTCACTGAAACCACAAGTAGCCTGACCATGGAAGTCACGGCAGTAAGTAAAGCAATAACATGGCTCGAGACACAGACATTCACTAGGGCTTGTTTCCTTAGCGACTCAATGAACATGATCAAGAGGATAGAGGAGGGATCGATCCGAAGAGAATGGTTGCTGCCTTTGGAGCGGTCTCGACTGGCAAAGATTAGTTTCATCTTCGTGCCAGGGCATGCGGGAGTACAAGGAAACGAGCGGGCTGACAAGCTCGCAGGTGAGGCTACTGTGGAGGGCGGACGCGCCATGGACCAGGCCGACATTCTGAATGCTCTACGAGAAGTAAGACTTTTGCGTGAACCAAGTGATGACTGTGAATCTACAACAATGGCCAGACTGCGAGAGCAGCAAATTAAAAGAGGGGTGGCCAAACAAGAACACTACGCAGGAAGCCAAAGAAGATTTATAAACCAACACAGAACTGGCGTCGTTAGCCGCTACACGTTGCGGGATTTGCTGAGGAGGGTATCCGAGCACTTATGGACTGAATGGTTCGATGTGCAATGAGGATGATCTGTCGACTAACTAACTAACTAACTAACTCTAAAGAACTTGTGTGGGTTAAAATAAAGGGCAGGTGGCAGCTGACAATACTATATTCAAATTGTCTGACGTCAAGATGCTAACCCAGTTCGCGCTATTAAATATTGATACAAGTTAGTGGAAAAAATGTGAGGACCATGTGTTGAAAGAGGAAAATGAATATTGGAGAAAGGATGGATTGAATGTTATTCAACCGAGAGCGGTCATCATCCTACTGGAATCGTGCGACACAGATTAAGGTTTGGGCAGATCGCAGACATTAATCCACATGCACACCTACTTGGATATTTTTACTCCAACTATTCAGAAGAAGAATTGCAGGCCCTTAACATGACAGCATCGGCACAAACAATACAACTTGTCAATAGCAACAGTTTGTATTCCACAGTGATGAATTTTCAATTCAGTAAGCCCTCAACGGTGACAAACAACTGGCATTGAAAAAAAGCTCTAGACGCATTGAATACCAACCGAAGAGTAATATTGTGGTGGGAACTGACATATTGTGGCATAACAAGAAACGTGAGAAGAAACACATTGTTAAATGAGGGGACAACACTCGAACATACGAATAATTCTATAAACTTCAATGAAAAGAGGACCAACATCTTGACCGTTATGAAGGAAGCCCACTACAGAGACATTCACAGCTATATTCGTCATGCAAAACAGGTAATAATGTTCCGCGTCAGCAGAGTAGACATTGCATCCACTCCCATACGAATCCAGATATGCCTTGTGTCACGGGGCATTCATTACTGTAAAACAAGTTTGTTAGCGAGAAATCACTAGTTTATCACCAAAACATCAAAGAAATGTCGCCGCTTTCCATGATTTAAGTTGCTTTTGGACCTATCAAAGACAAATTCCTTGGGTGGGAGTAAATATAAGACGGCAGGAAAAATTTCATAACGATGCAACAGACAGTTTTCAAAATAATTGATCGTGAATGATGGCATTAATTTCAGGACAGACTATAGCTTAATATTTTATAGCCCTCTTGGCACTCGATAAGATATATTTTAATATAGCATCAAGCCGACATTCATATTGATGGTGGGAGTCTCTGTTGCGATGTAGTCAAGCCGTTTAACTCGGGCTGCAAAGGTTGTGGGTTCGATTCCGGGCCGCCTCCTTCGGTTCACGAATTAAATTTTTCGGAGACTCCTGTGGGTCGTCGCTAGAGCTACGGAGTTCGTGCTTTGTGCGACGCTTTCCGCGCTGCGGAAAGAGACCGAGCCATATGGGATAAAACCCGGTGCAATGAAGTCGAACCTGTCGACTTTTAAGCGACTCATACTGATGGACATGCACCTATCCAGCACGCTACTTGACCGCGAAAAAGGGGATCTGGACATTTAATTTCGCTGCAAGCACATTTCCTGGCTGCATTAAGTCTTTCGGTCCAGTCATATGATATGTGGTTGTGCTTCTAACAAGGCACACAGATTCTGCTAAATTGTAGAGAACATTTTTTGCCCATGCCGCATGATCCCTCTCTCCGCCTGCCTAGTTAATCCAGAAGAAAGGTAATGTCAATAAATCTGGAACAAGACAAGTTGCTGAAGCTGTGGGAACAGCAAAGCAATGCTCTCACTGTTCGCTTGACAAAGCTTCTATCCTAGACCAGTTGTTTAGGGCCTCGTCTGCCCTACCATGAATTCTAGTATGTAGGCTGAATGTCCTCGCAAATGCGCTACTCCGCCCGAACACTTAGGCACAATGTGGTATGTTGGGTTTGGTGGACACTAGCTAACATTCAGAAAAGCAGGTAGTGCCATCTACTGTCGTACGGTAGCTCTGTAATATCTGACTAAGACCTGACTAACAACATTTTATATTACAGACGAAACAAATAGAACATTCACACAACCTTACCCTTGCGTTCGACTGGCAGCGGAAACGTAAAAATAACATGTTAGTATTTTTTATCATTGTGGTGTATATAGCAATGAGAAATGTCATTAACATGTTAAATACATACGAAATGCTTATAGTCCAACGTGCTGGGCGTTGGTGATAATGTCTTGCCACAACCCGCCGTCTCGTGTGCTGTCAATCATTTCTGGTACAGAATGTCCTGATATCAAAATGGCCAGCATCTTATGTCTTGGTTTCTGCTTCCTATCTCCACCCCCCCCCCCCCTCCCTCCTCTATTTTTTTCTGTTGTGACGACATACTCCAGATTTTCATTTCTGATGACAGCCCAAAGTAGACTGTCTTCGAATGATGCGAGTAACCCATTCTCTGTGTGAGTTACCTTCTTTCAAAATGTCACCATTACTCTTTCTATCCGTCCCAGGTGTTCTCATTTTTTTTTTTCCGCGTTTCCATCCTGTTTCAGGATATTGCGGTCAACATCAGCATCTTTCAGCTGTATGTTGTTTCCTAGGCTAGATTACGCTCATCAGCACGCCACGACTTTCTGAGCGACCGGCTCCATAATCTCATAAGTCACTTTTGCAATTCGAACCACAGCTAATTCTCGTCGCGTCACGTGACGATAGTATTCGGGGTTAGCGGAGAAAGCTGCTAACCCCTCGGCCATGGAGCCGGCAGGTGTTCTCATAATTCTTCTTAAAAACACATCTAGTCAGTTTATACATAATTCATCACTTGGCTACTTGTCCACGACTAGTTTTCGTTCATCATGGTTGGCTCAATATAGCTCTTAAACTCCTTTGCTCAACTCGATTGACAAATACAATGTGCAGATTATTCTTCATCTTGAGCAATGCTGCTTTTGCGTGGGCTATTCTACATTTAACTTCCTTAATACATCTCCCGTCTGATGTTACCACAATACTTAAATACAAGGGGAAGAAATTCACAATGCGCCTACTGATGCGGCAAACAACATGGTAGTAACAAGCACATATTGTTCTCACATGGCGCCACCTGATATGGTAACAACATGGTAGTAACAAGCACATATAGTTCTCACATTGCGCCACTTGATATGGCAAGCAACATCATAGTAACACGTACATATTGTTCTGACACTGCGCCTCCTGATATTGGCAAACTATATGATAGTAACAAGTATGTATTGTTCTCACATTGCGCCACCTGACATGGCAAGCAATATGATAGTAACACGTACATATTGTTCTCATGTTGCACCACCTGACATGACAAACTATATCATAGTAACAAGTATATATTGTTCTCACATTGCGCCTACTCATATAGCAAACACTATGGTAGTAGCAAGTACATATTGTTCTCACATGGTGCCTCCTGATATGGCAAACTACATGAAGTAACAAGTACATGTTGTTCTCACTTTGCGCCACCTGTATGGCAAACTGCATGAATTAACAAGTACATAATGTTCTCTCAATGTCGCAGGTGGTACTTACCTGACACAGCTGGAAGCATATCCCATAAATGAGCAGGCGGGTCATGGAAATTGAATGAAAACAGTAAATATAAGTACATTTATTTTGGTGTTCTTCAATCAGAGACAAAACAGATTCATTTGGTGATTTAAATTGTAAATCCATCATCATCGTCATCATCGTCATCATTCTCACCACCATCACTGTCAACATCATCGTCATCATCTTCATCGTAATTATCATCGTCATCATCTTCGCCGTCGTCGTCGTCATCATCATCATCATTATCATCACCAATATAATCGTCATCATAATCATTATCATTATCGTCATCATAATCATTATCATCATCATCATCGTCGTCGTCATTATCATCATCATCCCCAATATCATCGTCATCATTACCACAATCATCATCAATATCGTCGTCACCATCACCATCATAAGGTAAGATCAACGCTATAAAGATCGACTGTTATAAGTCTCCAGTACCCCCTGTCCTGCGTCTTCCCAGTACATTTACACAGGCCACATCACACCCAATTATTTCTGTTGTCCACCAGCACATAATCGTCCTCTGTGACGTAAGGAATAACGAACTCGACTCACAATCCCAACAATCCGCCTTCGAAATTACCTGCAGGTGATTTGGAAACACACTGTCTTGTGTTGATTATTAAATATTGTCGGTCATTAAGGAAGCAATGGTAAACTTGTGACCGTAAACGTGCCTAGTAAATCGCTAATAGCCAATAATGCTGGGGTTGATTGCAACATATTTTATAACAGTGCTTCCCAATGTGGTGTCCGCGGACCGGTGTCGGTCCGCTAGCCCTTCTTTGCCGGTCCGCAACGTGAGTTGAAAAAAGTAAGAAATAAGTTAAATATTTTCTCCTTCGAGGATTGTTTAGAACTTTTTAAAAACAAGATTGTCCTTTTCTCAAAACATGATATCCGCACCGTTTTTAACTGGTTTTTCGTCAATGACCATTATTAAGACAAAATACGGAAACAATATGGACATTTGTTCTCCTTTGCGGGTAGCGCTGTCTATAATCGAGCACGATTTGATAAGCTTGTAAATAATAAACAGGCCCACCCCTCGCATTAAATAGTTACTGTTAGCAGCTGATCATTATATCATTTTCATTACAACATACTGTTATTTTGTCAGCTTGTTTAAAATATGATTTAATACCGTTTTCTAAGATATATTTTATTCTTATTTTATATTGGTATTTATTACTGTCGGTATATACGAGTATATACACCTTTACAATTAATCAATCATGTGCCATGCCGGAAAGCGTGGGCGGTTATGACTGATCACCAAAGTCGTGAATCAGCTCAGAGTTCCTGTCTCGTCCATGCCATGTGGCCAATCCATCCAGGTATTTTCCTCTCGGTCTTCCTCTTGGTCTGTTCCCTTGGATCTTGCCAGTTGTCACTAAGTTCTCCAATCCATTTCTTCTCATAACATGTCCATAAAATTTTGACTGTCTACGTCTAATTTCTCTAATCAATTTACGATTGTCATTTGTCTCCTGTAGTACTTGGTTATTGGATTTTCTGTCTGTCCATGGTATTCTTTGCATTTTCTACACAAACCACATTTCTGCAGCCATCAGCTGTTTTTCAGCTTGACTGCTCATTGTCCAAGTTTCACATCCATACAAAAGAACAGGCTCTATGTATCCCCTCGACACTCATTTTCTCGTTTCAATTGACATCATTTTATTGGTCAGAATGTTTTTCATCTTGCTAAAGGCTACTTTCGCCATGGCGATTCTTGTTCTAATCTCTTCAAGGCATCTCCCATCAGATGTTATGACTGTGCCGAGATAATTATACCGATTCATTTGTTGAAGAATAGTCCCATTTACTTGTATATTACATTGTGGTATTTCGTTCTTCCTAGTGACTACCTATTCATAATTTCATCCATCACCTGCCTTCCGTGGCTTCTTTTGAACACTTCCAATAAACGAATACGAAATAACACCACATAATCCACAGGAAAACACTAAACAGCGTCTCCCGAAGAATAAACGAATCACGTCGTCGCCATAGTTTTGACATGTGACAATTTTTAAATCTCTACAATAAAATATTTACTCATGAAAATGGGACAACCATTAAATTAATCACCGTCATCCAATAATATTATGGGGCAGTATTTAGTGCACCGTGACAACACCCACAATTACGTTAAATCTTATATTTATATTAAAATGTATATAGAGGTCGTATACAATTCCAGATTACAAGGAGAAAAAATTTTGTTAAACGGCACCGGTCCCTGGTGCAAAGGAAAAATTGTATGTCGGTCTGCGAAAGTGAAACGTTTGGGAAGCACTGTTGTAAAGTACATCACCTAACTTAACTCAAAGATGGGACGCAGAGGTGTTTCCAAGGCACCAGGGCCGGGTTATATACTGGCCAAGACCTATTGACGCGTCCTCGTCGAGCGTCCTGGGCAACAGGTCCCTTCGGAGTCCTGGCTAAAGTCAGTAGGATCGCCGATTCCTCCGAAGTCGGAGAGTGTCTGCCTGTACGGCGAGGAACCACCAGTCTGCACACCAATAAGCCAGACATGGGACAACGGATACTCACGCAAAACTCAGGTCCTGTATGACATCACACTGATGTTGGACACCAGGATGTCTTCATCCGACATACAGGACTTCGCGTTGGAGCTCAAGCCAACGAACACAACAAGCAAGCAAGCAAGCAACTCAAAGATAACACTGCCATCTGTTTACACATTTCATCCCCCATATTTCATTAAACATTACACATCATTTAACACGAATAATGCCCCTTTATGTCCCACGAAGTACCGTACTTGTCTGCCCTTGGTGTCACCCATTGATAATGTCTCCAATCCCAGATTATGGAATATACTTTGTGTGTGTTTTCTTCTTCAATCAATCAATCATGTGCCATGCCGGAAAGCGTGGGCGGTCATGATTCGCCATTTCACTCGATCACCAGAGTCGTGGATCAGCTCAGTGTTCCTGTCTCGTCCATGCCATGTGGCCAAGCCATCCAGGTATTTTCCTCTCGGTCTTCCTCTTGGTCTGTTCCCCTCGATCTTGCCAGCTGTCACCAAGTTCTCCAGTCCATTTCTTCTCATAACATGCCCAAAAATTTTTGACTGTCTACGTCTAATTTCTCTAATCAATCTACGATTTTCATTTGTCTCTTGTAGTACTTGGTCATTGGTTTTTCTATCTGTCCACGGTATTCTTTGCATTTTCCTCAGAAACCACATTTCTGCAGCCATCAGATGTTTTTCAGCTTGACTGCATATTGTCCAAGTTTCACATCCATACAAAAGAACAGGCTCTATGTATCCCCTCAACACTCTTTTTCTCGTTTCAATTGACATCATTTTATTGGTCAGAATGTTTTTCATCTTACTAAAGGCTACTTTCGCAATGGCGATTCTTGTTCTAATCTCTTCAAGGCATCTGCCATCAGATGTTATGACTGTTCCGAGATAATTGAACCGATTCACTTGTTGAAGAATATTCCCATTTACTTGTATATTACATTGTGGTACTTCGTTCTTCCTAGTGACGACCATAACCTGTGTCTTCCTACAATTTAATTCCAACCCCAGCTGCTCACTGTGTACAACCACAGCGTCTACTAATTGTTGCAGATCCTGTGCATTGTCTGCAATCAATACTGTATCATCTGCATATCTAATGTTATTTATATTTCGTCCTCCAATGCTGATTCCATTTAGGTCTTCTACATTTCTGAAAATATTTTCACTGTATAAGGAAAAAAGATCTGGAGACATTACACATCCCTGCCTAACACCTCTCTTAATAGGTTGGTATTGTCCTACTTCATTATCAATTCTTATGGCAGCTTGTTGTTTCCAATATATGTTTTTTATAAGTCTAATGTCTTTCCCATCAATTTGTAGATCTGCAAGCATATCCACAATGTTGACATGTCTTACTCTATCAAAAGCCTTTGTGTAGTCAATAAAGCAAAGATGTATATCCTTGTTTACTTCTAAAGCACGTTCAATAACTGTTCGCAGCATATACACAGCATTTACTGTACCCTTTCCTTCTACAAAACCACATTGTTCTTCCCCTATTTCAGGTTGTATTTTCTTCCTCACTCTTTGCATGATAATTCGTAACAAAATCTTTGTGATGTGACTCATTATAATAATTGTTCTATGTTGATCACATTCTAAGGTTCCTGATTTCTTTGGGATTGCAATAAATACAGAATTACATAATTCAGAAGGTATATCTCCAGTATCATATAATGTGTTCAGCAGTCTAGTGACTTGCTCTAGTCCAAATTCTTCTAAAGCTTTAATCATTTGTGTTGTGATGTTATCTGCACCGGGGGCCTTGCCAGCTTTCATATGCTTAAGAACATTTTGAACCTCCATCTTTAAAATTGCTGGTCCTTCATTATTAAATCTAATAGCATACTGTTCCTCTCTGTTATCATTATACAGGTCTTTCACATAATCTGTCCATACATGTAGAATCTGATCTTTTTCTATAATGATTTTGCCATCTTTAGTTCTTAGACAGCCTGTTGATGTACTTGTTCTTTTATTAGTAAGTTCCTGAATCCTTTTGTGCACTAATTTGGTATTTTGACTGTTGTGTTGTTTTTCAATTTCTAAGCACTTTTCCTCAAGCCATGATTCTTTTGCCTTCCTACATAATATTCTGACTTGTCTGTGAATTTCTTCATATTTGGCAGGATTATTTTCTTCTTAGGTAGTGATATTCTTTCTATTTGTAATACACAATTTCAATCGCTTTCCAATTTCATGCACCACGCAAAAATGTAACAATTTCGCAATATATTAGTGGAAAATATGATCAAGTTAGATCTGATCAATTAAAATGAAACAATATTACCAACAATTAATTATGTGCTTGTTACAAGACGTTGCAATTAAACCCAAGCCCATGCGTGTTTGTAAAGGCAATTCTAAGATCAATAGTTTGCCATTACTTATTGAACGACCGTCACTAATAAAATTGAAACAATCAACGAAAAGTGGTGTGCTCCGAAATGCTTCTCGATGGGAATAGATACCAGAGCATCTGCAGTCAAGAGAGCTAGGCACTGTGCCATTGCGGTTCCCGTAAACATCATTAATAATGTATGAATTTCAGGTGTGTGCTTTTTTTGTTAAACTAAAAACTAATAGCGGCAGAATTTTCAAGTGGATAATTTCTGCAAAAATACCTTATGAAACAACACAGTAATTAATTTTAAATGTTGTTAATCAACACAATTTCTCTAAGGTAGTGTTTCATATTCCACAATGTAAGCGGTGTTAATGCGTATCTGTGTTTTTGTTTCTTTCTGGGTTTGAATCTAAAGGTGAAATCGGTTCGAATCGTGTACCCAATTTTCAAACCAACCAGAACGTGTACTAGGCAACTTTTGAGTCATTTTTTTGGGTATATGGTGCTACAGTCACATTTTTATAGACAAATGAGCACTCCTGGGGTTGATGTGGTCACTGCCACGCCGGCCACATTCATTTTCTGAAACATTTCCTGGTACCGAATTTAGACTGGGAGGCCAGGTCTATATTGAAATTCCGCTTCGATCCAAATCTAAACTCATGGTTACATTAACTGGCATGAAAGCTTCACAAGACAAAATGTTCAAATCCACAAACATATAGTATAAAATGTTCAAATCCACAAGCATATAGTAACAAATGTTCAAATCCACCAAATGTTCAAATCCATCACTTTATACCAACTGTTCAAATGCACCAGCAGTTGGTAACAAGCCGGTCTCTTTGGCTTAGGCGTTAACGTCGTTCTCCGTAATCCCGTATATTCTCTTGAGTAACGTAACCTGCGTGAGAATTGGTAGTGGTTCTTGCCGCGTTGGTAACTTACGGGGTATGTGAGTCGGTCGCTCAGAAAGCAATGGAAAACTGCTGAGCGCAATCTTGAAAAGAAATCAACAATCAGCTGAAAGATGCTGATGTTGACAGCGGTGTCCTGTATAAGGATATGCGAACAAACAAACAAACAAACAAAACTAAAGTTGGTAACAAACTTTCAAATTCACAAACATGTAGTACCAAATGTTTAAATCTACAAACATTTAGAACCAAATGTTCAAACCCACAATAATTCTGTACGACCTAGCAGCAGTTGCTGTATTTGTTTATATGTGTGTCCCATTTTGTTTAGTATTTGTTTTTACGGCGTCCCCGCATTCACCCTTTTAAGTTTCTCCTTTGATTTTGAGATTATCTTTTTGTTTCCACTTTCTTCACCCCTTCACCTGTAGGTAGGTTTTTCATCCAAGAGAGAAAATAAGAAGAGTGCACTCCCCACAAGTTTAGAATCACCGGTCTAGATTTTAAATGTAGAGACTTCCCGTTCAAGTGTCTTCGTCTATACTATGTTTATTGCAGTCTATAAAGTATGCATATTCTTATTTCCTTTTTCCTTTGTTATGCCTTCTTGGCGTTAGGTCCTATCTTATATGACGAGACGATATTATATATCTTCCATTTAACCATCTCTTTTTAACGTTTTTCAACTTAACAATCTCTTTGTTCTTCCACTTGGAGTTTATAACACGCGCCCACATATAACTTTCTTCAATTGAACCAGCTCATTGTTCTTGCACCATTGAGTTTAGGAGAAACGCATATATATACTTCTACTTAAACACCTCTTTGTTCTTGTAATCAGATTGTAGAGCACACACTCACATATAACTGGACAAATAGTTTGCAAAATTCTTGAGACAAGATTACGAACTACAAAAGAACCCCAGCTAAGCGAAACACACCTTGGAATTAGGAAAACCAAAGGATGCACAGATGCCATCTTTGCTTTTAGGCAGTCGAATGTAATGAAACACTCTATTTAGCCTTTGTCGACCAAGACAGTGCATGCGATTAATGGGTAGAAAAATGAGCACGCAGACGGGCTTGCAGGTAAGACTACTTTGAAGGGCGGGCGAGCCATGGACCAGGCTGATATGCTGAATGCTCTACGAGAAGTAAGTCGTTTTCGAGAACCAGGCGATGACTGTGAATCCACATCCATTGGACTGTGAGATCATCAGGTGAAAACAAGAACACTATGCAGGAAGCCAAAGAAGATTCATCAACTAACAGAGAACTGGTGTCATTATTGCGGGATTTACTGAGGATTGGATCCGGGCACTTAGGAACGAATGTTTCGATGTGCAATGAGGATGATCTGTCGACAAATTAACTAGTTAGAAACAAGCTGTGGATTATTCATAAAAGATATGAAGTGAGTACACATCTAACAAACCTATGTAGAAACTTATACAACACTAGTGAATGCATAGTGAGAACAAATGGAGGACACTCAAAACCCTTCACCATCAGATCCGTAGTACGACAAGGTTGTGGTCTGTCCCTTCTCCTATCTTGTTCACTACATACATAAAAAGCATATGTAAAGAAACCAGCCAAATAGAGACCACAAGAACACCAAATGACGAACAGAACACAGAAGAAGAACCAACGGCAAATTACACCATTAAAGAATTCCTATTTGGGACGATCAAGTACTAACAGCAAAATAAGAAGCAAAATTACAAGACCACATGAATAGGAACATAACATAAATTAGCAGTAAAACAGAGATAATGACTTTAACCAAAGAAGAAAAAAACAATAAACATTCACCTAAAAGAACACTCTCTGAAACAAGTTAAGAGTTTCAAGTACTTACGAAGAATAATATCATCAAACGGCAAATCAGAATGTGAGATCGAAAATAAATGCAATAAAGCAAACCAACTCGTTGGACAAATGGCGCCAATACTAAAGAACAAACACGTATCAATAATTACTAAGAAAGCACTCTACAAAACAATCTTAATACCAATTCTATGCAACCTATCTCAAACCTGGACAACGACAGACAAAGGGAAAAGAACAATCATAACTGCAAAAATGAGATTCCTGATAAGAATACTCAGTGTATCAAAAAAAAAAATCAAGAAATCAAGAATAAAGTGGGGACTACAGTTGCGCTAGATTTTATCAGAAGACAGCACGTTAAACGATTTGACCATTTAACTAGATTACCAACTAACAGTATGCCACAACAAGCAATGATGTACAGACCAAATGGAAGCAGAAGAAGAGGTCGGCCACGTAAACGTTGGACAGAGGGAATAGCAAAGTCCATGGGAATCACGAAATATGAAGCCCATAAACGGGCACTCTCCCGCTGTTTATACTTCACCGCGACACCGCAGGTACAAGAGGAACAGGATGGGAGAGATGAGACTCACATATAACTTTCTTCTACTTAACCATCTCTTTGTTCTTGCACTTCATGTGTAGAATATGCACTCACATATAACGTTCTTGTACTTTGTTCTTGCACTTCAAGTTTAGAATATGCACCCATATATAACGTTCTTGTACCTTGTTCTTGCACTTCAAGGTTAGAAAATGCACCCACATATAACGTTCTTGTACTTTGTTCTTGCACTTCATGTGTAGAATATGCACTCACATATAACGTCCTTGTACCTTGTTCTTGCACTTCAAGTTTAGAATATGCACCCACATATAACGTTCTTGTACCTTGTTCTTGCACTTCAAGTTTAGAAAATGCACCCACATATAACAAGCAACAACAACAACAAAAAAAGCAAACGTTAATCCCTTTGATGGTTCCAGAGACTTAAACGCACTTTCCACACCTAACTAGCCCACAACCCCACACACTTCCATGCGTTCACACACGATACGGAAAACCTGTCCAGATATTGACTGTTCATGATCATGTTGACAAGGGAAGCAGAAATATTTCAGCGCACAAATCAATTATCAGAACACAATTATAAACCATTAATGTTAAGGAAACACAACTCCAGAACTGCAATTTTCTTGAAACAAAATGGGTATCGGTTGTCTTCCATAAAGTAAGAAGATACTATTGTCAAATAAACACGATCATTTTGCAGGCGTGTCAGTTCAACATATGATGGTAGTGAACCATTCTACAAGGGAAATCATTAGAACATGCACTTTTTAAACATTCAAAATAGTTTCTATTTGTAACAGCACAATATCTGATTTCTAAATCATCATGATCGTTGTCATCATCATTATCATCATTGATATCATGGAATATCAATTCATAACTAGGGCTGGCTTTGAAGCTTACTGATACTCCAACACCATGATCATCTGACTTGAGTCGCTCTCTTATTCCAGGAATGACTGTATGTATCTAAGGTCACAGGATTATGTGTCTGAGGTAGGGGTGGGCCCTAATTATAACTTTTCTTCCGAGGCTGAGCGGGATAGAGGCTATAGAAAACAAGGAGACCGTTTGAAAATACTACGTATTGCTAGAATTATACAAGAATCGTACTTGTGGAACCACATCATTGTCCAGAATGACAGACTTGGCAGTAAGTATTTGGATGGCTAGACACGATAGGGACTTAGGGAGAATGAGGGGCCAAGTCAACCAACATAGAACATAAACTATTAGCCGCCGGACGCACAAAGGACACACCAATTATATGCATGAGGCATTTCCTTACATTGCCAACAATGGAGGACAGACACAAGGTCCTTCAAGCCAAATGGTACCTGAGAGTCGCTGCATTAGAAAAGACGTGGGAGCAGTCACTCAGCCTTCCGATAATCTCCATACTAAAACAATGCAAATACAAGCAGAACAAACTAGGCAAACGTGTAATAATAATTCACATTATGTATGTATGCATACGAGACATGAATACGAGTGAGTCTACTTACCAACTGCATGTGCGTTAGAAGAGAAAAATAAGTGGAACAAGCTTGTCAGTATATCAGATATGAATATAAAGTACACTTTCATCATCATTATTATCTTGAGCATTTTCATATTCAGTATCATCAAAATCAGTATGTGCCTTCAGAGTGACTTGGTTGTTCATGTCTCGCCACAGATCATAGATCATGGTCCTTGATGCTCAGGCTCATGTCTGTTGATGATATCCCTCTATGCTATCATCTTATACAAGTAAGCATTGTTTCCCCCGGCCTGTATCTGCCTTGTCTGCTTCTCATCTTTCCAGTCCTCACGATGTTCCCCCATGCCTCCCTTCTCGATATATTATTAAAACACAGTCTCTATCTTGAAGCTGTCTACAATTTTCTACTTTCATTAGTCTCCTCCAGACAATCGGTGCTAGTTACTTTGGGGAACCGTTGTTAGTTACTTTGTTGTTTTGGCTAATCGACGTAAGTTACTTTTGGCAATCGTTGTTAGTTAATTTGGGCAATCGTTGCTAGTTAATTGGTTGTACAAGATATCATTCGTCTCAGAAACCACATCCCCGCTACCACCAAGCTCTTCTTTGTTTCAAAATAATATATCCCGGAGTAGTTTCCTGTTATGGGCCTGTAATGTGATAGCGTCATCGCGTTTTGTAGGCCTGAGAGCAAGGAGGAACAGGTGGTAAATCGTGACCTCATTTTGGCAAGCAACGAACCAGGTGTGGAACTCGCTTCGACTCTGCTCATGGCATTACCTGCCCACATCGCTATGACATTCGCTATAGCGAAAACCTCGTCCTTGTTTCATGAACGATATTATAATCACTATTATTTTGACCGCACAGTTTATTACAGAGCTTCCCAGAATTGCGACTGGCAATGGTGCCACAAAGTGTTTTATGGTTACGGGTTCCTGGTTAGTGATTTGTGTTTATGTGTTCTGCATGTCATTGCAAGATCCCCTAAAATATTACTTGCATATCCTTTACAGAACGTTGTAGTCAACCCCGGCATATTTTCGCTGTTTGTGATTTCTTGGCAAGTTAACGTTCAGTAGTTTGCCATTGCTTTCTGAACAACCGGCACTCATACCATTGTATGAAGACAAACGCAAGTCAGACTGCTTCCAAATCTCCCGCATCTGTGTTTCGAGTGCGGTTTGTGGGAGTTTGAATTGCGTCAACATCCCCTTCGCCACAGGGCCGGCACATCACAACACCAGCAAACAAATAAATGTATAGATTATGGGAGCATTTATCCTTGCCATGGAAGTTTGCGGATGTGAGCCATGAACTATCTCACAACCATTGAGGTAGAGTTACCCACTCGAGAATAGTCCCCCTGTAAGCGACCATGCCTGGTGTAAGGAGTGTCCTGGGACGACTAGCCTGCCGCTGGCATCACTCATCCCGGAGAAAATGTAGCTGCAACATCCAACCATTCATGACCAAGTCTACAAGTAGTTTGGCGTTGGTTGGTTAAATGCATATTCTCAATTGGGAGGTGAAGAAGAAGAAGAAATATCAGCAGCAGCAGCGGGAGGCGGGAAACGTGAAGAAATAGAAGAAGAATCGACAGGAGAAGAAGCAGCAACAGAAGAAGAATCTAAAGAAGAAGAGGAAGCAGCAACAGGAGAAGAAGCGACAGTAGTAGAATAAGCAGCAACAGAAGAAGAAGCGACAGTAGTAGAAGAAGATCCAACAGAAGAAGAAGCGACAAGTGAAGAATAAGCAGCAACAGAAGAAGAAGCGACAGTAGTAGAAGAAGCAACAACAGAAGAAGAAGCGACAGTAGTAGAAGAAGCAGCAACAGAAGAAGAAGCGAAAAGTGAAGAATAAGCAGCAACAGAAGAAGAAGCGACAGTAGTAGAAGGAGCAGCAACAGAAGAAGAAGCGACAGTAGTAGAAGGAGCAGCAACAGAAGAAGAAGCGACAGGTGAAGAAAAGCAGCCACTGAAGAAGAAGCGACAAGTGAAGAATAAGCAGTAACAGAAGAAGAAGCGACAGTAGTAGAAGAAGCAGCAACAGAAGAAGAAGCGACAGGTGAAGAATAAGCAGCAACAGAAGAAGAAGCGACAGTAGTAGAATAAGCAGCAACAGAAGAAGAAGCGACAGGTGAAGAATAAGCAGCAACAGAAGAAGAAGCGACAGTAGTAGAAGAAGCAGCAACAGAAGAAGAAGCGACAGGTGAAGAATAAGCAGCAACAGAAGAAGAAGCGACAGGTGAAGAAGCAGCTGGATAAGAACAAGAAGTAGCAGAAGAAAAAAAGGCAGCCGGTGTTGGAGAAAGCGTTGGAGAAAGACAAATAGGGCAAGGTTGCGGAAAACAACCCAGAACACGATATGATGGGTTAGATAGCGATGTATACGAACATTAGGTTATCACATGAATTCATTCAAGCGTTACATATATGTTACATCATCATGTAACAAACATCTACATATAATACATGTTTATGTGTTTACCGGCTGCCAGCAGATACAGTTACTACAGTCTGTAAATATGTCACGAACTTGTCATTGTTAGTTGTTACTTACTCGAAGTCCCTGCAAATGTCCACGGTCACACAGAAAGGGAATGAAAAACACAGATAATTAGTCATGTGGCCAAAATATCAAACGACATTTAGATAAGACAACTTCAATTTTGCATGTAAAATGCGATAATTTTTAACCTCGCATTCTGAACTAAAGTATCTAGGAATTGTCATGTGCATATATTAATTTGGTACATAAAACATAAATAAGATCGTACGGCTTGCTATATACTTAACTTCAATATATTCAAGGTAAAATATATACTCTATGAAAATAAAATAATCGTTTGAGTTTTTCAAGAATTTTACTGACAGCCAACTTTTAGACAGTCGCTAACCTACAACATATAAAATTAGCTACTAATAGTAATGTAGAGATTTAATTCATAAGTAGTTATAACATATGAACGTATGTGTAATTGACAATAGAATTGTATAGTTTCATTAATTTTCTTAGTTTAATAATGCTGAAATCATTCAAATGGCACCTTAATAAACACACTAAACATTTACATATATAATATATGTGTAGGATGGCTTCATATGAAAAGATTAGTATTCAAGCGGAGAAACATTTTAGGAAATGTATGTACATGTTCAGTAAGCAAACTTAAACAAATAGACACATATTTCAGAAGAATAGAACGGCATCTGGACAGTAAGACAGTCAGCCACGTATACAGACATGTAGATATGTATCTTGTGTAACGAATATGTAGATGACAGTAGGAAGGAAGAGACACATGGGCAGACAAATGGAAAGAGGTAATTTATAGTTAGGCAACAGATCATCCTCATTGCACATCGAACTATTAGTCCATAAATGCTGAAACCTTCTCGGTATATCCCTCAGCGTGTAGCAGTCGTAGGCACCAGTTCTGTATTGTGACTATACTTCGTTGGCTTCCCGCATGGTGCTCTATGCTAGCTTGACTTCGTTTCATTTGATCTTCTTGTAGTATGGTCACAATTGCAGAATCATCCATCCTTTGAGTCATTTACTCGTTGTGCCACTTTGAGGGAGTTCAGGATGGCATTGGCACATTGCTCGTCCACTCAAAGTAAGTTTTGCAAACACGCGATTGCTCGTCCACTCAAAGTAAGTTATACAAACACGTGTTTAAGCTCCGTGATCCTGCTTCACCATTGTAAACGTGCAGACTAAACAAGCATACTGATGAACGTATCACTGACATGCGTCTATGCAGCGAGCTGAGAAACATATAATATCCCACAGCATTAACATTCAACTCAAAGTTGTATGGGACTTCAGAGAAATTCCAAAAAAGCAATTGAATTTATTTTTAGAACTGGCCTGTCGGTGTATTCACCACTGACAGTTCGTGCGAGAAAAAGAAAATAAGGATAACGAAAAATTTAAATTGATATCAAAACAATCCTACAATCGAACGAGCATGCGTTAAAAATGCAGAAATACAGATAAGCAGTGAATCAGAAAAATGTTTTGAATTGGCATGCAAATGAAATAACATAACTATATATTGGTAGTATATTTAATTTCAGTTAGTCCGCATTAACTAATACAACAACAGTACTATAGTACATAAGAAAACTATAAAAACAGTTTGCGTTCCATTAGACCAACAATGGGTGTATAATGCTTTCTTGCACAAGCTATAAAAATTGGTTAAGTCAAATATGCTTGGTAATTCAACCAATATACTAGTTCGACTATAACTCTAGGTTGAGACTAACCACATAAAGTACACATTCTTTAAAAGTCATTGAAATAATTTATCATTCTCTTGCACTTGAACTTAAGACACCCACATTACGTTGGGTTTATTGGTAATCATTTCAATCATTCTTGATCGATTTAACATCTCTTTGATACTAAAACGTGTGATTTTCATTATAATAATCACAAGCATGGAACTGAATGGTAGCAAATGCATATGCTGTGAAAAGACATACATGTAAACATTATTATTTCTAAGCTGCGCAACAGCACGCATCTGCACACATGCGCGCATATTTATGGTTCAGCGCGCAAGTTGGTGATGTAATAAGAACATACAGCAATTGGTAGCGTATGGCGTACAGTCTTTACTGACAATTCTCCACGCTTAGAGTGGGCGTTACTGACAACACTCCGCAGCTTAGAGTGGGCGTTACTGATAACACTTTAAAGCAATGAATGGGAGTTAGTGACAACACTCCACACCGTAGAGTGGACGTTATTGACTACACTCCACACTATAGAGTGGGTGTTACTGACAACAGTGCACACTTTAGAGTGGGCGTTGCTAACAACACTCCACACCGTAGATTGGACTTTGTTGACAACACTCCACAGAGTAGAGTGGGCGTTACTGATACCACACCACATCTGAGAGTGATAATTGCCTTATTGAAAGCATTCTAACACCCCACAGCCTAGAGGGAGAGTGTTTCTGACATGTCGCAGCTATAAGATAGCGGTGCCAACTTACGGCCCAGATAGAGCATGACTGATAACTGGTCACAAGTCAGAGAGAACCGTGTATATTTTTCACCATGACGTGCCGAGTTTGAGAACAGACAAAAGTAATTTGTTTGACAACATTCAATCAAGACTTAATACCAAGGAAGTTAATCAACATGACCAAACTATGCATGGAAGATACTTATAATATAGTAACATATAAAGGCA
>OY992876.1:202302722-202307722 GCA_963921405.1 Cepaea hortensis
CATGGCACGATCTGTGCAGCATTGACCAGTGTTCGACATGTAAAAAGATCCGGCTATGCCATCTTTAGTTCATGGCACGATCTGTGCAGCATTGACCAGTGTTCGACATGTAAAAAGATCCGGCTATGCCATCTTTAGTTCATGGCACGATCAGTGCAGCATTGACCAGTGTTCAACATGTAAAAAGATCCGGCTATGCCATCTTTAGTTCATGGCACGATCTGTGCAGCATTGACCAGTGTTCGACATGTAAAAAGATCCGGCTATGCCATCTTTAGTTCATGGCACGATCAGTGCTGCATTGACCAGTGTTCAACATGTAAAAAGATCCGGCTATGCCATCTTTAGTTCATGGCACGATCTGTGCAGCATTGACCAGTGTTCGACATGTAAAAAGATCCGGCTATGCCATCTTTAGTTCATGGCACGATCTGTGCAGCATTGACCAGTGTTCAACATGTAAAAAGATCCGGCTATGCCATCTTTAGTTCATGGCACGATCTGTGCAGCATTGACCAGTGTTCGACATGTAAAAAGATCCGGCTATGCCATCTTTAGTTCATGGCACGATCTGTGCAGCATTGACCAGTGTTCGACATGTAAAAAGATCCGGCTATGCCATCTTTAGTTCATGGCCCGATCTGTGCAGCATTGATCAGTGTTCGACATGTAAAAAGATCCGGCTATGCCATCTTTAGTTCATGGCACGATCAGTGCAGCATTGACCAGTGTTCAACATGTAAAAAGATCCGGCTATGCCATCTTTAGTTCATGGCACGATCTGTGCAGCATTGACCAGTGTTCAACATGTACGTAAACTGCTATCTGTATATAGTATCAACATTCTATTCTGGGTCTCTACACAAAGCAACACACATTTTATCCCGAATATGTTTATTGTTTGGTTCGAATCGCGTCGGCAACTTACGGGGTGTATGAGCCGGCCGCTCAGAAAGCAATGGCAAACTACTGAGCGTAATCTTGCAAAGAAATCAACAATCAGCTGAAAGATGCTGATGTTGACAGCGATGTCCTGTAAAGGATATGCAAACATATATATGTTTATTGTTAGATGTCTCAAATCGCCGCTGTCATAGGTCCTAAACTTAAAGACATTTAAATGCCGAGGGTTGTTAAGGCGCCCACATTGTACTCGTGACCTGTATTTTTTCGAAATCTAAGAATGTTAAGCATACTATCTACTAACCGGGAATCTAAGAATGGTAAGCATACTATCTACTACCCGGGAATCTAAGAATGGTAAGCATACTATCTACTGCCCGGGAATCTAAGAATGGTAAGCATACTATCTACTACCCGGAATCAGGCGAAAGTATGTTATATTAACGCGCTTAATGTTTTTACAGTTAATAAAGCAAACGGATCTACTTTATTGAATTAGGTTTTATCTTTTCTAATTCGGTTTATCTTCGCAGATTGGGTAAATTCATCTGCCGATAGCGTCAAACAGAGTACGAACTCAGAAGCTCGGGCGATAACCCCAAGAAGTCTCCGAATACACGCACACACTAACCGAATTTCAGTTCGGAAGAGTCTCTACAACCTTCTGGGTGCGAGGCGAGCAGCCTGACTACTTACGTTCTTAATTACAAAACGAAACAAAAAATACGTATAATTAAATTTCATGTTAATAATAATCATAATAAAAACCATACACATTTTACTGAATAACATATAAACATTCACAATGAATGCATTACAGGTAGGCACAATAACATGTATAATGTTCACTACTTGATGCCTGCGCAGAATAATGGCACAATCACCAATGGTGAACTCATGACCAAAACAAAACAATTTCCTATGAATCAACAGGAGAGGACAAGACGCAGGCACTGGAAAGGACACGCCCTGAGATGACTTGAGGTCATTATAACTATACATTCTCTTGTATGGAACTCATAAGGCAAACGAAACAGCGAGAGACAAAACACACGGAGAAGTCATGTAGAACTTTTTTTTTTCTTCGCATATCCTTTTACAGGACTTAGCTGTCAACACCAGCATCTTTCAGCTGTATGTTGATCTCTTGGCAAGATTACGCTCAGTAGTTTGCCATTGCTTTCCTAGCGACCAGCTCAGTTATCCCGCAAGTCACCAGCGGGGGTCGAACCGCTTACAGCTCTCGCCCGCTACGAGACTCTGCGTGATAAACGGGATTACGGAGAAAGTGGTGTAACCCCTCGGCCAGAGAGACCGGCCATGTAGAACTAGAAATGAATAATATTGGGAGGACATGCCGGGGGCTGCAGGAGATAGCAAAAGAGAGTACGGCTTGGCGTGGCTTGGTGCAGAGCCAATGGGGGTATAAAGAAAAGAAGATAAGAGAGATAAAACATTTGTCGAATGTACGTAGGTGTAGATGTGTTATTACACCCTTACTATAAAGTTATTAACCCGATATTACAGACACTCGCGTGCATACTCGCACACGCACACACACACACACACACACACACACACACACACACACACACACACACACACACACACAAACAGGCGCGCATTTAAATAGAAATAGATACAGTGAATATAAGGTTTTTAAAACCTTCTATTTGTTACGAAACAAATTATTATATGAATTAGGATATGGGTATAAGAGGCGTATTTAATAATAGAGTAAATATCATATGCAAATAGATATAAAGCAGCAAAACGCGATTACACATTATTTAAACTGGTTATTTGAATAGTGCAGATCCTATGTCAACAAACATATGTACGCAGAAAAGATATATATATATATATATATATATATATATATATATATATATATATATATATATATATATATATATATATATACCGGCTCCGTGGCCGAGGAGTTAGCAGCTTTCTCCGCTAACTCCGAATACTCTCGTCACGTGACGCGACGAGAATTAGCAGTGGTTCGAATCGCAAAAGTGACTTATGAGAGTATGGAGCCGGTCGCTCAGAAAGTCGTGGCGTGCTGATGAGCGTAATCTAGCCTAGGAATCAACATACAGCTGAAAGATGCTGGTGTTGACCGCAATATCCTGAAACAGGATGGAAACGCGGAAAAAAAAAAAAAATATATATATATATATATATATATATATATATATATATATTGTGTATATGCATGATAGAAGTGTACGATCATCACACAACAGATTATGTAAAGTAAAAATATTAGTACATTCTATTATGTTAGTGATACAAACAGTGAGTACAACTGAATATAAACATAACAAACATAGCACATAATATAAATTGTGCGACATTTGTTGTAACTAATCTAGAAAAAGCGTAACGCATTATTGGTGCATGGTAACTATGATGCAAAACAGAACAGCTAATTTACAATATCGTGTGATAACAAAGACAGCTGGTGTTAGTAAGTCAAGATAAAGTATAGGGCTCTTTTAGGTGAGTTGAGGTTGAGTTGAGTTGAATTGTGCCCAAAATAGACATTACGTCACTCGGGTCATTCACATTCTTAAGGCGTATTGACTATATTTGGTGCTAGCCCCATATTTGTATAGATCAATCCGCACTCGATAAAGGATATGGTCAATACCACACCCGCCGCCTGTACTTCCCAGCGCATCTACTGGTACCCAAGTTAGGCTTCTCAGTCTGCGAGCCAAGATTAATTTATATGCAATTCCCTTTTCTATGGGTATTCTTCCATGAGTATTCTTCCATGCGTAATTGTCCATGGGTATTCTAACTTCAAGGCCACAGAGCTAACAGACAAGCGAGCTGGTCAGAATGCTACCAGCATCATAGCAGTTTGTAAGAGTGCGGATCTGCGAGTGTTACTTGTGAGATAATCCTCATCTGAAGGCAGACTGTAGTGTTTTTCCATGGCTGCCTCTATGGTGAAGATGTTAGTTCAATTGCCTGCCCAGTCAAAAGATGTGAAATTGACGCCTCGCTATCAACACATTCCATTTCAGAACGGATTTTTTCAACCAAGTTATCTTGCCTGAACTTCAAACCTTCTGTAACTACATTGATGGGAATAAGTAGGCTTTCCAGGATCAAGTATTTGCTGGCAGGCAGCAGCGTATCATATCTAGCTGTTTTGGGGCCATGTATCTTGTCCAGCTGTTTTAGGCCGTGTCCGACGTCGAAGCAATTTAGGCCTCGTCTCATGTCAAGCTATGTAAGAATAGGTTCATGCAAACCTATTATAGATCTTGTCATCTCTTCATCTATTTTAGGTCGTGTCTCCTGCTCACCTATTTTAGAATGAGTCCCCTGTCCAGCTATTTCAAACACTCAGCATAGTTTCTAGACTTAACAACATTTATACGAATATGCTTATATAACATATTATTGTCATTAATTGTATTAACCCCTGTCTGAAATATACTTCAAATAGCTTTGTTGATTCATAAAACAGTAAATTAAAGGACGCTTTCACACGCCTAAATTATATTGTGCGTATAGTGTTAGACCCATATTGTTATAAATGGGCGCTGAGTGGGTCAAGAGGCAGCATAACATCGTCCACATTTACTTCTCAGAAATGTCCTGGTATTCGTGTTAGCCTGGGTTGACCTGGGTTAAAGAGGTCAATTTTAATCATCCGCCTTAATACGGATTCCATCATATGACCAGCGAGTCGTAGGACGAGAATTTAGCCACTTTGGCACCGCTTGCCTTGTCTATTGATTCATAATTATATTTATGTTTGTTGCCATTTTCCTCTTGTCTGTCTGATTGTCTATTTGCCATTAGTCTACATGCGTGTCTTTCTGCCTCTGTCGTTCTGTGAACCTATCTATCGCTCTATTGTCTCTCTGTCTATCACTCTATCTTTCGGTGTATCTATCTATTGCTCCAGGCTGCCTGTCTGTCTGTGTATCTATCTATCGCTCTGACTTTCTGTCCGGCAGTCTGTCTATCTATCGCTTTATCTATAACTCTGTCTGCCTGTCGGTCTGCCTATCTGTCTAACAGTCAACACGTACACGTTAACTATATCACCACGTAGACATCGTGAATGA
>OY992876.1:202312722-202552722 GCA_963921405.1 Cepaea hortensis
ACGATTCCCCATGGGGCAGATTGCTGTCTTATGAAGTGTTACAGCAGCTCCTTGATCGTAATTGTGCAGTTATAAAGAGGCTGTCAGCTAGGAGAGGTTGGGTGCTTGCAAGCTACAAGTAGTGCTCATTAATATGTAAACACATAGCACGCTTGACTCTTGTCCGGAAAGTTATATGTTCTAATTCCCTTCAAAGATGAGCGTATTGTCATTGACTCGGCTTCAAGGTCAGCCCACGCTATAAATGGATAGTATGGAAACTTAGTGGGAGTAATCAAGGCAGGCGTTATATTGACCATGTCATCCACCGATTGCCCATTGGTTTAACATATGGAGCTGACACTATATACTCTATACGACTCATAGTGTGAAATCGGTGTCTTTTATAACACACTACTTCAACTGTGAACGTGTATAATATAGATAGATAACTATGACTCACTAATGACTTCAGTTCTAAACTTGTATGATAATAGACAACCATGACTCACTAATGACCTCACTTGTGAACGTGTCTAATAATAGATAAGTGTGACTCACAAATAACTTCAGTTCTAACATGTATTACAAGAAATAACTGTCTCACAAATGACTTCAGTTATAACGTATATGATAGCATATAACATTGACTCACTAACGACTTCCGTTGTAACGTGCATGATAATAGATAACTGTGACACGCAAATAACTCCAACATATGATACAACTATAGGTACTTACTATGTCTCGTTTGTTAAACTCCTCATATGTGGGATCCCCACTGCGTATACTTGCTGGGGAGGACAAAGAAAACAAGCACATTGGCTTACTGTATATAAGGGAACAGGGAGGACAAAGAAAACAAGCACATTGGCTTACTGTATATAAGGAAATATAGCATCTAAACAATGAGCTCGGGCAACTATGTGACTAACATACTGTACTTAGACGGATATCAGCATGTTCGAATTGATAAGAGCGCTCTTTCTTTAACATCCGGTGTGCTGATGTTGAGGTAGGGAGTCCAACCCCTACACCGTTCAGTTGGACTAAATTGTTGACTTCTCGTCCTTGACTTGGGGACGTAAATTACAAGTAACTCTAAAGTCGGAGTGGGTTCGCCTGATGGTGAGGGACATTGGTAACAGGGAAAGCTAATCCACACGCAACTTTCAGTCCAGTGATACTAGAAGTAGATTTATGGACTACGCTTGAGTTCAAAGCGAACCTCTCAGCCACGCCTGCCTACAAACGATAAATGATCATTAGTATTCCTTTTGCAACATTTTGTTACTCAATGTCCAGTTTCGTCCTTACAAACATCCCACCAGACATACACACTCTCTGTAAATGTTATCAAATGTAAGGCTAAGTGATGAAGGAGGGCGGCTGGAATTTTTCAGGTAAGATAGAATGTGAAACGACAATATATGAACTAAGATAGGGGATACATACAGCACAGACATTCTCGTGTGACAACACATATATTGGTTTAGTCTCTTATGAGAATGAAACCTGGTCAACTACAGATAAGACCACCAAACAAACAACACATTTGAGGCAATCACCCGTTCTTTTTCAGACAATGTGTAAAGTGAGCAATGAGCAGACAAGATGAAAAACATCTAATGGCGGTGGAAATGGTGTTTCTGAGAAAAATGCAATGAATACAATGGACAGACAGAAAAACCAATGACCAAGTACTACAAGGAACATGAAAACCCAAAGCTGAATGAAAATGTAGACGTAGACTGTTAAGGCTTTTTGGGCGAGTCATGAGAAGAAATGAAGTGACGCACTTGGTGACAACTGGCAAGGTTGAGGGAAAAGAAGAAAAGGTAGATAGAGAGATACATATCTAGAGTGTATGGCCGCATGGAATAATCGAGACAGAAACACAGAGCTGATCCATGACTCTGGTGAGAAGAAACTCCTGGTTTTACATCCTGGCACACAAATTACACGTAGTAGATGAAAATATCCATCTCGTACGCGAAAAAGGTTCATGATTGTATTCTTACACTTGGTTACATCATACTAAGAAATCTGGCAGCCTATTTGATTTCCACAAGATGTGTATATTTGTCTCCGATGGATGTAAACAAGGAGACGTTTTACGCACCCTGTGGCTAGCGCACATTATCTATATATAACAACTAGCTGACCCTGCCCGGCTTCGCCCAGACCCTGGTGGGGAGCATCTCATTTAATTCATATAAGTAGTCATATAAGTTCTCGTTCCCGTTACCGACTGTCTGTCTGTCTGTCTGTCTGTCTGTCTGTCTGTCTGTCTGTCTGTCTGACCCGGCCCGGCATTTCCCAGCTCCTGATGTGGAGCATCTCATTTAATTCATATAAGTAGTCATATAAGTTCCCGTTCCCGACTGTCTATCTGTCTGTCTATCTGTCTGCCTGACCCTGTCCGGCTTCATTAAATTCATACAACAAAAAAAGTAACTTAAAAGAACGTTCTTCTACACACCATCCATTATTTTTAATGAAAACTCTTTCTAATCACCTGCATGACTACAGTAACTTCTTAAGCAAAAAAAGATGAGTTACAATGTTATGCATTGTGCATCATTTTTATGAAAACTTTGAAAATGCCTTACAGATTGTATCATTATTTATTATAACTCATATGCCGGTACATAACTATGGACAAAGAGTTTATAAATCTTTGAAAACGATGCCACAATATGACTATAAGTTATACAGAAAAGTTATGCCCCTTGAAATAACTTTTACAGAGTTAGGTCCCCTGAAATATATGAAATTATGATGAAAAATGAAAAATGAAATAATACTGAGTAAGCAGGCGATTTCACACTAACAAAATATCACAGTTGTCAGCTCTGGAATGAAAGGAAGGCGTGTAGAAAATTTCATCTCAATCGGATGGGCCGTTCGCGAACAAATAAAGGCCATACGGACAGAGATACATAAATACATACAGAGATACATACGCACAAGTCTTTTTTATATATAAGATAAGACAGCGACAAACAACATTCTCCGTCACATGACAAGAAGAGAGGCATTTCAACACAAAAGTCACTATTAATATGTTGCACGATTCTGTCCCCGGTATATTTCGCTGCCTCTCGTCATGTGCATACTGTAGAGTTATATACCATATGAAATGGATACACGAATAATACTTTGGCTGAAATGCTTAAAACACATAATCACAGGTATTGTTCCAACGCGGAACATTTGTTATCCGCACAACATTGTCACATTTAAAACGAAATCTATCTCTTTGCACAAAACTGGCTTGCATAAAAGAGGGACATTAAAGATTATCGTGGCAACTGGAAATACCAATGGGAAGAGAGGCAGAGGCAGTAAAACAAGAAAAATAATGTTGGAGGGACTGCGACAGTAGCATGGAGGAGTAATTTCAGCAAGACTGATTAAGAACACCCAGGATTGAGATCTGTGGAAAGCCAAGAACGCCCACGCCAGTTGGCAAGGCGTATGATGATGGTGATAATGAAACAGTCGGGCTTAAAAAGCTAACCGCATATTGTTATAAACAAATCAGCACTTGAGACGTGACGTGGTGTGTGGGAGTACAATCAGGTAAATACCCAGGAAACGGTGAATAGACAACATCATAGATAATCATCATATAAATAAACACAAATATAACGCAACCTAAACATCACATTGGGAACGAACGAACGAACGAACTTTATCTTCAAAGGATACCAAATTGGGCACGCAGGCCCGTTTTACATTCGGCCCTTCCAATCACTCATCTTTCGTTCATCAGTGCATAGTGAATTCACATAAGAAAAAAAAAGACATTGTCAAATGAATGTTGTAAGCATAAACAATGCATGTTACCATGTAATGAGCCAAATTCCCACCCACCCACCCATCGCCTATCCATTCACATGTCCCCCACACACACATCCACCACCCAACCACACACATACCCACAGACACATACATGACCCCATCCATCCACCCATCCCCCAACCCACACATCCCACACACACCCCCACATACATCATCTCCCCACCCACACATCCCCCACCCACCCACACATAAACCCAGGCACACATGCATGCAACCACTCATCCATACCCACCCACACATCCCGAAAACGTCCAGGAGTGCTGACTAGAGGAGTGTTGCTTCTTCATGACAATGCCAGACCACATACAGCTCGATTACTCAGGAGAATATTAAACAACAAAGTGGAAAGTTCAAGAATATTCACCTTAAGCCCCGACTTAGCCCCTAGCGATTTCCACCTTTTTTGGTAAACTGAAACCTCACTTTGGCGGGAGACATTTCGTAAATGACGCCGGAGTTGAATGTGAAGTGAAAATGTGGTTTAAAAAACAGAGCACACAGTTCTATGCAGCCGGTTTGAGAGGACTGATAAAAGGATAGGATAAGTGCATCACTGTTGGTGGAAATTATGTTGAGAAATAAAGGGACAATGTATGTATAAAAATAAACTGGTTTCAAGTTGTTATCATATTTAGTTATTTTGCTTCAGCTATTTGTGACTTACTTATTGACTTCCAATAGTAATTCCTGATATACAATGCGCTGTTAAGGCGTGGTAAAAGGTCATTTCCTTTTTTTTTTTTTTTTTTGTATTTTTTACTTAACTAAAGGATCCTTTTCCACAGCTTCAGGCACATTGGGTATACGGTGTCGACTCCATATTTGTATAGGCATCGCCTCACTAGGTGGGACATGTCAATGCCACGCCGCTCACTTTAAATCCAAGGACATTTCCAGTGTTTAAAGGAAACATTTGTTTTACCATTTTAAAGCACCACATCTGGCATTGTAACCCAAGCTTAGGCTCCCCAGCAAACGTGCGTTTAATTCCAAGTGTGGATTAGGGAGATACATCTTCCATATGAGTCTAGAAAATGGACATTGGGTGCAAGAAAGTAATGTTTATTTCAAAATCTCATTTACAACAGTCTGCACAAAGACTGGCTGAGTCTGTTCCGTTGAGAGGGGTATTGTTGCATAATAAGGTATACGCTGAGAGGGCACTTTAAGATAGCATGTATAGTGTGGAAGAACAGATGCATCATCATAGCCTAGATAGATTGCTGCTGCGGGGAGTGACCAGAGGATAGCCTAGAGCGATTGCTGCTGCGGGGAGTGACCAGGGAATCTGGCCGACACTCAATAACCTGAGGAGAGGCCAGAGGGACACATAATCAGACTGCAGCTGGCACCATTAGTATGGGACTCTTCGATGGCTATTTAATATGAGAACGGACCACGAATGGGAATGTTCCGATTGTCGTGATGTCGCTTCTTGACGCAATTCAACTGTAGAACAAGAAAACAATACACTGAACATTGGATATAATGAAAAGCCATATAAGCGACAGAATATCACTTTAATTTGAACAATGTCTATAAGAACAGCTTTGTAAGAAGACCGATTTCGTTGATTTCGATGGTATGAATTTCGATCTTTAAGAAAGCAATAGAAATTACTGAAGGTAAACATTGTCAAGTAGATTACAAACAGCCAAACAATGCCGAGGTTGATTGTGAAGCTTGTAACATCCATGCTAACTAAACAAACTCTAAGAAAGGCCACATATGTGCCAATGTGTGTACCGAGAATATCACGTTACTTTGAACAATGTTTATACGGGAAAACTTCATCTGTGGTTCTGTTCATTTCAAGAATATCACTGAGCATTTCACAATGACTAAGAAGACATTGACTATTGTGACTATTTAAAATAAGAATATCACTATGAACAATGACTACATCGAAATAATACTACATTTCTGCATGCATACACTATTCAATACATCATTACTTGAACAATAACACAACTAAAATGCTTTTACGTTCTTGGTCCAGTATATATGGATGCGAATGATCACAATTCGCTACATAGTTATTAATTGATTCAGTGCCAAACAACATGTAGTTTAGGATTTAACATGGTACACAATCAAATGAACAAGTATAATAATGTAACATTCCGTTAATTGAGCAATAAATTTGCGGAAGATACACGCAACAAAACAATTAACACGATGACCTTAGTTTGGAGATATACTTATATCATCATTCTTTCCAAATAGGAGGTCACATTTGGCGATATATTATCCTTCGGCACTGAATCAGTAAAACTAAAGGAAAAAAGATATTTTTGTCAATATTACGACAGGCGGCTGTACTTTCCATCTTTGGTCTTGGATCATTCTTGGATATGAAAACATCAAAATCTGTTAAAGGATATTGGACAGTGTCAGACCGGGTTCTATTGGTAAAATTAATCGGTAGAACTTTTAACATAAACGTCATTCAAATATATGACCCAACAGGAGAATGCAGTGAAGATAGTTTAGAGGAATTATATAACGACATGGAGAATGCTTTGAAGAAATGTAAAAAAAAAAAAAATCAGAAATAAACATCATAATGGGTGACTTCAATACGAAAATAGGAAATCAAGGTGATGGATGCACAGTAGGTACACATGGCTTGGGAGAACGAAGCGAGAGAGGATATAGACTTGTAGAATGGGCAAAATAACATAAACTGATTGTCAGAATCACCTGCTTTAAGCAACATCACAGAAGATTATGGGCATGGAAAAGTCCTGACAGCAGGATTAGAAACCAGATCGATTACATCCGGATTAACAGCAGGTTTCGAAATGCGGTAACTGTCGCAAAACAGTTTCATATGCAGACTGATAAAGTGATCACATATTGATTATAGGCACATTGAAGGTAAAGTTAAAGAAAGTCATGTATACACCAGGAACCGCTAAATATGATCTGTGTGCATTAAAAATGACAAGGAAATACAAGACAATTTTAAAAAAGAAGAAAAGAACAGATCTGATGCATTGTCTGTTCTAGAGAGCTTATTTCAAGATGTGGATGATCGATGGGAATTGTTGAAGAATACAATCAATTTTGCTGTAGAAACAACTATACCAAAATTAAAGAACATAACCCGTAAGAAATGGATGACTGAATACATTTTACGACTAATGGAAACAAGAAGACACAATAAAAACAATCCTGACAAATGATTGATTGATTGATTGATTTAGGAATCGACATCACAGCATTCGGGGCATTCCCATAAGTGCTCCGTCCCCATCCTCAGCAGCCAGCGAAGAGTTCCAACACTAATAGTACCAGTAGCAATCTGATTATAAGTCCGTCTCGCCTTTCCTCTGAGCGTTGAGCGTCGGCCAGATCCCTTCGTCACCCCTCGCTGTCGCATTCTTGCCAGATCATGGTAATCCATTTGCTCCTCCGAGGTGTGCACGTGCTCCCATAAGACCGCAACCACGCCTGCCTTGTCATGTATTAATACTCCACCAAGTTCTGCAGAGCCAGCCAATCTGTCCGCCTGTTCATGCCCCAAACATCGACCATTATCTTTGGCTATGAACCCCCAGCCAATTCTCTCACCTCTTGGCACAGAACAATCTGTGTAGATAATCACATCACTCGAGTGAGCATTGTCCTGAATTAGTTGCTGGATTTCCACATCTGTGGCCCCTGCTGGCCACTACCTGCACTCCCGGCTTAATGTGATTATAACTCTGCACAAGTCTGACTGCTCCGCTGGCACTCTGACCCACTCCTCTCCTCGCCTAATGTTCTCCAAGGGGCACACCTGTCTGATCGTATCCTCTGCCTGAGCCATCCATGATTTCCCTCTTATCAGTCGCTGACCTTAACTGCGTCCAGCGCCTCATGCAGTGGATGGTCTGTGTCTGCAGCTACTCTGAGGTATGCCTTCGCCTGCATCACCTTGAGCCTACCAGCAACAGTCGGCAGACCAAGGATGTAACGCATACACACTACTGGGGTGCCTCTAGTGCATCCCAGAATGACCCGCATAACTTCGTTCTGTATGCGCTCTAACTTCACCAGCTGAATCTCTGAGACAGTGAGCAGACCTAATCCATAATCAATTACTGAGAGGATCAAGTGCTGGTATAGTGTGAAAAGCATTCTCTGCTCTATGTCCATTGCAGCCATAGTTTTAAGTGCATTGAGTCCCTTTTGAGATCTTGTCACGACCGTCTCCACATGGTCCTTGAAGGATAGGCTCCTGTCAAATGTGATCCCCAGATACTTCAGTTTGTTCTCTCTGCTGACATTTCTACCATCTATCGCGAGGCTTGGGACATCAGCTCTTACAATCCTGTTGTCCAGAGAGCACCACACAACAGCCGCCTTTTCCGGGTGGATGACAGCACTCATTTCTGTGCACCAGTCAATCACTTTATCTACTGTCGCCTGTAACTCCTGGGCTGTTTGCTCCCTATCTCTCCCCTGCCTATATGCAAGAATATCAAATATCAATATGACAAATATGAAGAAATTCATAGGAAAGTAGAAAATTATGTAAAGAAGCAAAAGAAGCATGGCTTGAACATAATTGCATAGAAATTGAAAAACAACACAGCAGTAAAAATACCAAATTAATGCACAAACTAATTCAGGAGCTTAGTAATAAAAGAAACACCTACATCAACAGGCCGCCTGAAAACAAAAGATGGAAAAATCATAATGGAAAAACATAATATTTTACATACATAGTCAGATTATGTGAAAAACCTTTATGATGATACAAGAGAAGAACCATATGATATTCGGAGTAATAATGAAGGACCATCAATTCTGATGATAGAAGTTCAGAATGCTCTTAACCATATGAAATCTGACAAGACCCCGGGTTCAGACAAAATCTCAACAGAAATGATAACTTTCCTTGAAGAATATGGAATAGATACAATCACCAGACTGCTGAACACAATATATGGTACTTGAGATATACCTCCTGAATTATGTAATTCTATATTTATTGTAATCCCGAAGAAATCAGGAGCCCTGGAATGTGATAAATAGCGAACAATTTGTATAATGAGCCACAACACAAAGATTTTGCTAAGAATTATCATGCAAAGAGATAGGAAGAAACAACAACCCGAAATAAGAGAAGAACAATGTGGGTTTGAAGAAGGCAAGGGTACAATAAATGCCGTGTATATGCTGAGGACATTAATTGAACGTTCTATATAATTAAACAAAGACTTACATCTTTGCTTCATTAACTACACAAAGGCTTTCGATAAAGTAAGACATGTCAACATTGTGGAGATACTTGCAGATCTGCAAATTAATGGGAAAGACCTTAGACTCATAAAAAAACAACATATACTGGAAACAACAAGCTGCCATAAAGATTGATAATGAAGTAGGTCTATACCAGCCTATTAAAAGAGGTGTTAGACAGGAGTGTCTAATGTCTTCAGATCATTTTTTCCATGTACCTTGAAAGTATTTTCAGAAATGTTGACGATATGCAAGGAATCATCATTGGGGGACATAACATCAATAACATTAGATATGCGGATGATACAGTATTAACTGCAGACGATCAGCAGGATCTTCAACATTTAGTAGATGCGATTGTTGCACTCAGTGAACAACTTGGGTTAGAATTAAATTCTAAGAAGACACAGATTATAGTCGTCACTAAGAAGAAGGAAATACCGCAATGTAATATACAAGTAAATGGTAATATTCTTAAACAATTGAATCGGAACAATTATCTCTGAACAGTCATAACATCTGTAGGAAGATGCCTTGAAGAGATTAGAACAAGAATCGCCATGCGAAAGCAATCTTTTGCAAGGTGAAAAGCATTCTGCCCAATCAAAAGATATTATTTGCAACGAAAAAGAGTGTTGCTCAGTTACATAGACTCTGTACTGTTGTATGGATGTGAAGCGTAGACAATGAGCAGACAAGCTGAAAAACATCTGATGGTTGTGGAAATTTGGTTTCTAAGGAAAATGCAAAGAATGCCATAGACGGGCAGAAAAACCAATAAGCAAGTCCTACAAGAAACAAATGAAAACCGTAAACTGATTAGAGAAATTAGACGTAGATAGTCACAATTTTCTGGTCACGTTATGAGAAGAAATAAATTAGAGAACTTGGTGACAACTTGCAAGATCGAGGGGAAGAGAACACAGGGAGGGAAAAGAAGTAAATACCTGGATGGCTTGACCATGTTGTTTGGTCGAGACATGAACACCGATCTGATCCATTATTCTGGTGATCGAGAGAGATGGCAAAACATGACCGCCAACGCTTACCGGCATGACACGTGATGATGATGTACTTTTCCACAGTGACCCAATGAGCCCATTGTTAGATTGTGTAGATTTGGGAGCGCAGGTCAATGTCGGGGATTCGATCACATGGCCATCGTCTCTGCATTGAAGCCTGCTAGGCATTCAGCAAACTCGGCTCCCAGTCTTAGCATACCAATAAGTGCAATAAATACTTCAACAAATGTCTGTTTGCCGGCCGCCCTTTATCCTCCAATCTTCCATTATTTTGGATCCGTTTTAGCCTTGGTCCATGATATCAACGCAGTGTCGGCGCAATCAAATAAAATACCCATAATCCTGATTCCTCTACACCCTACATGAGATGCGGCAAAGCATGAAGAAATACGCCTCGTTTATCCTCAGTTGGGGCATCACTTTCTCGAATAAACCAAAGACAATATGCCATCATGAAGACAGTCAGCGTTGTATTACTGCCATTGTAGTCGTTCGCGTTTCTATTTTCTTTGATATAGTAGTACCTTATTAGGGCATAAACAGCTTCCGGGCATCAACCATAGACAAACGGTCGCACGGAATTAGTATAAATGTAATCAGATATGATTGGTCCACAATTACGATATGATATTTGTAGCAGACACATCCGTCATGTCAGCTCGCACAACCGGAAACATCTTTGCTCCAACGCATGAATGTACGTACCCTCAATGAAGACCAGGCGTTTCCTGGTATTCCTAACGTACGAACGCTCCTGGCTCTTGTTTATTGCTGTTCATGTTTGTTATTAGTTTCGCACTGTCTGGATCCTGTGCTGGCGCAGACCTTTCCGAAAAGCTTTGTGATAAGCTGGATTTAAATCCTAGTGGCAGATGTAATTAGCTGGCTAATGTGAGCCCGTGTCGGTGTAAGGTATTATTCATGTTCTAGATTTAGCTACTCCCTGGCATTGCTCGATATTCTATAATTGTTTGCATACAGAGTAACTTTGAATGCTTCATTCTCATTAGATGACCAAACCCACTTATTCTCCGTCTCTCTGTTTAACTAATGCATTGATAGTTAGTAGTGGAAAGATGTTCAAAATGTTAAATATTTACCAACAATGAACAATTGGCTCGGTTGTTGAAGAAGTTAAAGATAGAGGAGTGTTGAACTTGTGGTTGGGTACACGCGATTTAAGTTTCATTCAGAGATAGGAGGCATTCACAAAGTCTGCCACCTAGCAAGACTGTCGTACTGTTTCTCCCAGGCCTGTTAGTCAATCTTAGAGGTCGACCGGTGCTAGTGGATGGTGAGAATGTAGGCTTATAATTATTTAGTGCCGACGTAAGGCACTATCCGCGTCAGGAGATTAAGAGTGGAGGGAAAACAAAGATAGACCCAGAACAGAACTTACGGAATTATGAGACGATATTAATAAACGAAGCGATGTACTTAGACAAATAGTTCTGACGTTAAAAGCATTCACTATGTCTTCCAGTATGCTAGGTTTGCCAGATTTCCCGGTTTTCCAATACAGTTCCGGTTTTCCAGTGCAATCCCGGTTTCCTAATACAGTCCAGCAGGTTAGCATGGCCGAATGGATAAAAATGCGTGTTCTTAAACATCCGGTGTGTAGATGCCGAGGTTAGCGGTTCAAATCCTACACCAGACAGCTGGACTAAAATGTTGACCTGTCGTCCTTGACTTGGGGACGTTAATTACAAGTACCTCTGAAGTCGGAGTGGGTTTGCCTGATGGCGGGGGACACTGTTAATGGGGAAAGCTAACCAACACGCATAATTCAGTCCATCGCTACTACATATGTATGGTATGAATGGTCTACGCTTGTGTTCAAAGCGAGTGAGCGCAAAATAAATAAATAAATAAATAAATAAATAAAATAATACAGTCCCGGTTTAATATGAACTATTTCAATGTCCCGCTTTCGGGACGTCTCAGTTTTCGGTTATTTTTAAATGAAACAATTAGTTAAATCTAAATCATTCTCTATTTCCATTTATGGATACATGAAATGTCGCTGGCACAAACACGGTAGTTTCGTTTTCATTATCGTGTGGTGAATCGGAGCGGCTTGCCGAGTGGCTAGGACGCCGGATTCTCCTGCAGAAGACCCGGGTTCGAATCCTCGGTAAGGTGTGGGATTTCTTTTTTCTGTCGGGGGAAAAAAGAAAATCCTAACATGCAGTTAGCTGCGACTGCACTAGCCAGGCGACCTTAATTCCTCAGGCTCAAAGACCCCCCCCCCTTTTTTTTTTCTCCCCTCCCCCCCTCGCGCCATACACCACAAGGTACTATCAGTGGTCATAATGGTTAGTCGGTTTCCGCGTGTTGTGATATGTGCATACACAGTTTTAAGCTATAAGTACAGGTCTCTCTGCAGAAAGAGACTGAGCCATATGCGATCAAACCTGATACAATGAAACCGTTCCTCTAGCCCTTAACCTATATCTCCTCCTGTAAAGTGACAGTATTAATTTTGCAATATTTGGATTTTTCTTATGCTTAAGAGAAATGTCCCGGTTTCTCATTTAGGCAGTCGATCATCAATAGCGGATGTCCAGCTAGTCCTGCGTCAAACTACACTTGTTCCTGCACGAGGTGGTGTCGTCATTTGCGGGTGACTGATTCAAATCCCCGTCGGTAATTATTGCTTTCAATTTTTATTTTGTCTATTGCGTCCTCTAGTCTCTAATTCTTTCCCCTACTTCTATAAGCGCCAAGCAATACGTGTATATTTATTATGAACTGTCTTAGTGGCCTCATTAGGTTCCACACTTGATATCACCAATATCGATTCGTTTCCTGTGTTATTTGTAACGTCGTGTTAATTTTTTGATTGCTGCGTGTTGTAGTCATGTTGTCTACGTGACCACTACGTAACAGTAGAAGACATACCTAAAATTACTGCATCTCTTTACTGATGGATAGATATGAGAAAATGTAAACATAAAGGCCTCTTACCATGCCTTGACCCATATTTTTTATAGTAGTCGACAAGGCATTTTTTGTCAATCACCACTCTAGGGTTCACGAGGTCAATATCACGCACGCTTCCTTCACTTCTCAAAATAATTCCAGGTACCCTGTTTTGATTGGATAGACCCAGGTCAATTTCACAAATCCACGTCAATGTGAATTCGACCGCAGGGTTGCCGGACCAATGGCGAGCGTCAAGCCACTACACTATAGTGTATGAACTTAGACAAACCGTGATCATTAAATGTGGTCATTTTGGCTACCCAAATAAAGAAGGAAAGTTCTGCAATTGCAAGTGCAGTCTCTGGGATTCTGTTTAAAGTTGCGTTGATGTTGATGAATGTTGATGTTGCAATTATATTGTCTATGTCACCACTATGTAACACTAGAGAACGTATATACTAATTATTACATTATGCACTCATGTGTGTCCATGCTGTTGGTTTTGTCGGGACATCTGTATATTCCACTATACACATGGGATATGATGAGCTTTTTCTATGATATTTACTGCCACCGGAACGGAGCATTATGGGGTGACCCGTTGCATGATGCAGGAAATTGTCTTTACAATTATTGTTGTAAGAATTAGCAATTGTTACATTTCCTTACTGAAAGATGTGCTGGAAGGATAAGAAGCGAACAAACTTGCTTCATGAAGAAACGCCAGATGCGCGTGGACAACAGCAAGAGATGCTTTCACAAACCTACTGCGTGCACAGCAAAGACGATGACACAGTGTTTCAAAGATGCATTACAACGAACTCTAATGGAAAGACGATGCTGGATGCTGCTGCTGATGATGGTCTTAGTTGTAACGTTCACAGAAGGCAGTTTATGGCTACGTTTACAGAAAACAGTTTATCTCTACGTAAACAGAAAGAAGTTTATCTCAACATAAAACAGTTGATCGCGACGTTCCCAGAGGGAAATTTATCGCTACGTTCACAGGAGGCAGTTAATTGCTACGTTCACAGAAAGCAATTTATCGCTACGTTCACAGAAAGCAGTATATCGCAACGTTCACAGAAAGCAGTGTATCACTACGTTCACGAAAGCAGCTTATCTCTACGTTCGCAGAAAGCAGTTTATCACTACGATTACAGAAAGCAGTTTATCTCTACGTTCACAGAAAGCAGTTTATCACTACGTTCACGGAAAGCAGTTTATCGCAACTTTCACATAAAGCAGTTTATCGCTACGTTTACAGATGTCAGTGCATGGCTACGTTCACAATAAACAGTTTATCGCAACATTCACGAAAGCAGTGTATCGCTACGTGCACAGAACGCAGCTTATCACTGCATTTACAGAAAGCAATTTATCGCTACGTTTACAGAAAGCAGTTTATTGTTAGTTAGTTAGTTAGTTAGTCGACAGATCAACCTCATTGCACATCGAACCATTCAGTCCATAAGTGCTCGGATTCCCTCCTCAGCAATTCCCGCAGAGTATAGCGGCTAACGACACCAGTTCTGTGTTGGTTTATCAATCTTCTTTGGCTTCCCGCGTAGTGTTCTTCTTTGGCCACCCCTCTTTCGATTTGCTGTTCTCGCAGTCTGACCATGGTTGTAGATTCGCAGTCATCATTTGGTTCTCTCACGCGTCTTACTTCTGGTAGAGCATTCAGAATGTCAGCCTGGTCCATGGTGCGTCCGCCCTCCACCTTAGCCATACCTGCGAGCTTGTCAGCCCGCTCATTTCCTTGTACTCCTGGATGCCCTGGGACAAAGATGAAACTAATTTTTGTCAACCGAGGCCGCTCCAGAGACAGCAACCACTCTCTTCGGATCTACCCCATCTCTATCCTCTTGAGCATGCTCATTGAGTCGCTCAGAAAACATGTCCTATTGAATGTCTATGTCTCGAGCCATGTTATTGCTTTACTTACTGCCATGACTTCCATCGTCAGGCTACTTGTGGTCTCAACAAAAGCACCAGAGTCCTCCTTCACAATTCTCCCTCCGGCCTAAGCCGTAAAGGCCCATGAGCTTCTCACATGTCGGACGACCGACCCATCTGTGTAGATGACAGCATCACCGTCTAACGAATTCTCGAAAATCACCGTTTATACTTCCGCCTCTACAGCAACCGGATTTTCTTGTCTGCATTTGCTGTCTAGTTGGATGCAAACTGAAAAGGATATGCAGAAATCTGTTGGCACGTGTACCCACTCCTTGCCAAGTTCTAAGTCCTCAAGTGAACACACCTGTTGAAGAATGTCTTCGGCTTGACCCATCCACGACCTTCCTCTTTTTAACCTGCTGTCCTTCCTAATTTCACTATGCAGTGGATGTTGTGTGTTTGCGTTAATACTGAGGTAGGCACGTGCTCTGCACATTTGTAGTCTGTCTTCAATGGTTGGAAAATCAAGAAGGTAGCGCATCGCCCTGCATGCTGTATCTCTTGTACATCCAAGAATAATGCGCATAGCTTCGTTCTGTATCCTTTCCATCCTTTCTATGTGCTTACGGCTGAAAGTCAGGATTGACATCGCATACTCAAAAACAGACATGACCAACCCCTCGTACAGAAGACATAGATGGCGCTGCTCACAGTTTGCTGCCGCCATCATCCGCACCGCAGCCAAACCTGCTTATCCTTTGTTATCACCTGGTCAATGTGCTCATTATAAGCAAGGCTTCGATCAAAACGTATCCCCAGGTAATTTATTGCCTGCGTTCTTTCCACAGTTTCTGAACACAGATTAACAGTTGGTGTTGGAGTGTTTACAGTATGATTATTCAAAGAGAACCATGTCACTATTGCCTTTGTTCGGTTGACCATTGCCCCAGCTTCAGCACATCAAGTACCAATGCGATTGAGTTCGGTTTGCAGTTCCACAGCAACCTGATCTCTCTCCTTACCCTGACGATAACTAAAACATCGTCGGCATATGACAATGGTGATCCCTGTGGTAGGCCAGGATATATTGTTGTTGGTTCCGAAGTCCAATTAATTTTATCGTTACGTTCTCAAAAAGAATTCTATAGCTACGTTTACAGATAGCAGATTATTACTACGTTCACAGAAAACAGTTTATCACTACGCTTGCAGAAAGCAGTTTATCGTTACGTTCACAGAAAGCATTTTATAGCTACGTTCACAGAAAACAGTTTATCTCTACGTTCACAGAAGGCAGTTTATCGGTAAATTCACATAAGGCAGGTTAGCGCCACGTTCATAGAAGGCAGTTTATCGTTATTTTCATAGAAAGCACTTTATCGCTAATACTAATCTATCTTTCCCTGGTTATCATATATAGTCAGCAGTGACAGATAGTATTTCACTAATTTACAAGTACTGACTGGCACTCATAGAAACGGAAGAAGGAAGTAGGTATTAGAGGACACACCAGAGAACGTAAACGATGAAAGCTATAGTTGCCATACCGGGATTCAAACCTGTTACCTCCAGATAACGACAGCGCCTGGCCCCGGGAACAAAACGCCTCCAACGCACGACCAGCCAGATACCCGTTATTATCTAGCTACTATTTAGCCTGTAATAATTCCTTAAGTTAAACTCATCGCCTCACCGAATCTCAAGACGTTCGATTTTTTTTTTTTAAATTCCAAAACGGAATATGGCCGGGAAATGAGGTTTAACTCATTCGGTACCACGTCCATTTATCACTGCCAATACCCGAACGCTTTTAATGTCATTGACTTGCTCACCACAAAGCAATTAATGTGTCCACTAGTATTGGGTTAGGAAATCCTATAGACCATTAACTCTTAGCAAACCGTGCACTAGTTGGGGATTTTTGTGAAACAGACCGGTACTATCATGTGAACCCATCCTAAAATTGGTACCAGGAAATGTTGTTGAGGGTAAAGTAGGTTGCGTGATAATGAACACATCACACATGAAGTGCTGATTGGTCTATGCATATGTGGGACTAGCACAATGTGCCCAAAATACATTAGGCGTGCACAAGTGTACTTGATCTTTACCAAACCGTGCTTGGCTTGAATGGCTTCACTATTACACCAAATTAACCGACTCATCACATATGTTCTCTAGAATCTCATACGTTCAAGACAACATTATTTAACATGTATGGCTTCAATATTACACCAAATTAACCGACTCGGCACATATTTTCTCTAGAATCTGAGACGTTCAAGACAAGATTATTTAACATGTATGGCTTCACTATTATACCAAATTAACTGACTCATCACATATGTTCTCTAGAATCTCAGACGTTCAAGACAAGATTATTTAACATGTATGGCTTCAATATTACACCAAATTAACCGACTCAGCACATATTTTCTCTAGAATCTCATACGTTCAAGACAAGATTATTTAACATGTATGGCTTCAATATTACACTAAATTACCAGACTCAGCACAGAGTAACCATAGAAGCTGAGACATTCAAGACCAGATTATCTAGCATGTATGGCTTCAATATTACACCAAATTACCAGATTCGGCACAGAGTCGCTCTTGAAGCTGACACGTACAGGACCAGATGATTTCAAATGTATGGCTCAGATTCCATTATAACATTGTTACAAATCTCTTCTTGCAATATTGTGTGTTGGTATGTGGTAGAACTTTATTTTTAAGTCGATCTGAAGCAGTCCTCTTAAAATTGTTTTCACCAATCATGACAGGAAATTTCTGCCAATGGTGCCCTTGTTAAAAGACAGTGTCTGAACACATACTTTAACAATGCCTTTCCTTTTATTACTAAACACAAAGTCATGATTGTGTTCCATACCAGTTGATGAGGAGTCCTCGACAGCAATAGTAAAAAAAAGAAAAAAAGAACCTGTTTCTATGCCATAAGTCGCATTGGACATATAGTGCTAAAACCACATGTTAGTATCAATCTGTACGTGATGCGTATTGTGATCAGTAACATATCGGTCGTTTTTAGATCAAGGAGGAGGATGAGGATAAATAGACGGAGGAGGAGATGAAGAGTAGTAAGTCGAGGAGGGTGGGGGAGGGGGAATTGAACAATCTGAAAGCTATGGTAACTAATAGTTAACTCTCTTCTCTTGATTGCGTTGAATAAAACGTCGTGATACAGCTATGAACCCTTCCATTAGTGTTCTGAATTCTCCAGTCAGACCACACTAGGAGCATCTGTGGTCAATGCACGAAATCCAGCGACCTTGTCTTTTCCAAATTAGTAACCTAAAGATAAATCTACAGATATTGATAGACGTTCATAAAAGTGTCTTTTGATCATAAATAACGCTCAACCATATTCCCAAGCTAGCATGTGGTATACAGCGGGTTAACTTCTAGTATTTTGTCAACAAAATTGGTAGCTGAAACCTGAACTCTGACAGTCTTCATGGCTTGATGATGTGGAAATAATTGAAATTAACTGTTAAATATTTAGGGAACAACGGTTGTTTAACGCCATATTTGGGGCATCTACAGGCACGGCTTAGTACATAGGTCAAGGTGAAGTACATTTTTTAGTAAATGTGAAAAAAGTCCCGTAGCTGGAACTTGCTATGGCTATGTGAAGCGTTAGAACCATCACATTTTATATGTCTGAATGCATGGAGGAATATTTGGTCAATCTTTCCCTCTCCTAGCAAACGAAGAGACCTGACAACGAACCCATGACGGAGCCGCTTGTGCCATTGTTAGCGTATCGTTCTAACCGTTACACTAATGCACTTGATTAGATATTAACGTGTTGTGAAGAGATATTGTATTTGGGCGGTCAATCACATAACCTAAGAGATCCTTTACGTAACGCGGCAGTCAACCCCAGCATTTTCTGTCTGTGATTTCTTGGCAACTTTACATTCAGTAGTTTGTCAGTGCTTTCTGAAAGACCGGCACTCATACCATTTTATGAAAACAAACGCTAGGCGGCCTGCTGTCAAATCGCCCACAGCTGTGTTTCGAACACAGGTATGCGGGATTGTGAATTGCACCTGTAAACCCTTCGCCACACCTCTGGCAAACCAAGCTGGCGTGCTATCAAACTGTTGTCTACTTTTGTGAAACAGAAATTGGACTATACGGCTTTATGAGAATCTGATACTTAATATTGGCATGGGTGTTTGTGTGTGGAATGGACTTAAGTCTAATGTAATGTTGTGCTCGGCCTCCTAAAGTGTAGAGGTACTTTATGAGGCAACAGAATTGGAGTCCGCGTGTCTATGTCTTTCAAGAATGTATGTTATCTAGTATAGTACATACGTATACCGCACGTCTTGGTATACGTGGAAGCAATATGATATATATATATATCATCATCATCATCATCATCATCATCATTGGCACCTTGCCGGTTTGACAGACGATAGTTTGTGCTCTAAAAAGGCATAATAACTTTTACCTATGGCGGTAGCGAATGTGACTGATAAGCCCAATTCGCGCTGTAAATGTCCGTTCGCAGTGGGTGCATGTGAACACGTGGTCATTTCCACCATCAAGCACCATCTTACGTCTCACATTCTTGGTGTGTGACTTATCTGCAATAATTTTCTCCTGTCTTTATTCCATTTCTGATCTTTGCCCTCCATGCAACACGTTCAGCGGCGACTTGCTCCAACTGTGCATTATCAATGCCTGTATCAATCATGTCCCGCTTACACACATCTTTGTATCGTAGTAGTGGCCGACCCAGAGATCTCTTACCCATCTGTAATTCACCAAAAAAGATGTCCTTTGGTATTCTACCATCATCCATCCTTCTAAGATGTCCTATCCATCTAAGTCTACCGTCACACAACCTTATCTTTTCAATACTTCAGTATTTGTGATTTTGTCTTGCCACTTAATACCAAGAATTCTTCGCAGACACCGCATATGAAAGCTGTTTAAACGTTTCTCTTGGTGTGAGTAAGTTGTCCAGGTTTCACTGCCATAAAGAAGAGTACACAGGACACAGGCTTGATAAACAAGGACTTTTGTTTTGGCAGTAAGCTTCCTGTTCTCCCAGACTCTTTTTCTTAACCTGTTCATTGTTGTTGCTGCCTTACCAATCCGGATGTTGATTTCCTGATCTAGGAATAATTTGCTATTTACCACTGATCCTAGATATGTAAAATGGTCTACCATCTCTAGTTCGGCGTCGTCAATAAAGATTGATGGTACCCCATGTGCACCTTGTAATCTGTGTCTTCATTTTGCTAATTGTTAAACCAAATTCAGAAAAAGCATTGGAGAATGTAGATAGTATACATTGCAATTCTTCCTCAGAGTGGGTCGTAACTGCAGCATCATCTGCATATATATATATAAACGCCGACACCTCATATCTGTGTGCTTCCAAATCGCTGGATTCTGATTTCAAACGATGGACTCCGTATGACTGGGAATACACTCTCTCATACTACAGTATACACACACACACACACACACACACACACACACACACACACACACACACACACACACACACAGATATGAGGTGTCGGCGTTTCATAAAGCCACTACTTAGTAAATCACACACCGCCAATAAATGCAGGGGTTAAAGGCAACGTATTGTAAAGAACATGCAACTAACTTTAGACATGGACATGCATGAGGTAAGAGAACTAGTACAGGCGCCAGAGTCTTGCCGGTTGGTTGTGACGAGAGCAACGTTGTGCCAGGGATCCGCTGCATGATGGTATTGAACATCAAGAGAGCTGGCAGTGTGATGATGTATACAGACGTACCAGTCGCATTGTTTGTGGAAGTTCGTTAGACTGTGTACGCTTTGATGTACAATGATGATGATAATGATGGTTTTGATATTGGTAGTATCCTCTCATAAGTTAGTTAGTTAGTTAGTTAGTTAGTTAGTTAGTTGGTTAGTTAGTTAGTCGACAGATCATCCTCATTGTACATCGAACCATTCAGTTCATAAGTGCTCAGATTTGTGTATGTCCTAAATTATTTCATTTTCTCCATTCGTTTTTGGTCTTAATAACAAGTTTACTCAGTTCTTTCCAGACAGATCAATTGAAATTCCCTTGCTGTCCAATAAATTGTTTCATACTCTTCTGTGACACGTGTGGTCAAATGGGAATATGTGAATTTCAACTTATTCTGAATATCTGTAAGTTTCGTGTAGCTATGTTGCCACGGGATACCGTATGCTCTTTGTGTTGTGCAGTTTGTTGTCTACAAGGACGAATCTACAATTTTTAATTGCTTTAGTTTTTGCACATCAATGTTTATTTTTCTGTCACCCACATCAATGTTTGTTTTTCTGTCATTACACTTCCATCGGTGCTGCTGGCCGAGTGTATAGAACGCTCTCCTTTAGGAAACCCATATTCGAATCCTCAGTAAGATGTGCATTTCTTTTGTCAGAAAAAGTGGGGGAGGGGCCGGTGAGGGGGGAGGGAGTGGCAACCCTAACCTGTACAGTTCGTGAAACTGCAGTACCCAGGCTGTCTTAATTCATCAGAATCGAGACTTCCTTGTCCTACACTGCAGTTACTACAGGCAGTAGATGACAGTGTGCTTCTTCATGACATTTCCATCGTCCGTTGTCAGAGAGCCTAACTAATCAATACTACTCACTTTCTGCATTGTCTCCTGGTGATAACTATATTTGTTGTCATATTTGTATTATCGATTGCACACTTAGGACATCTATCTAAACATGACTGAATTGAACTTATATGTTTAAATGTGTCTGAATATTCTATACTTGTGTGACTCGGCTTATGTTTCCGCCCCAATCTAGCAAATGAACATTATTCATGTTACAAACAATCTTCACAATGACAATTTCAAATTGTGCGAGCCGGTCTAGACAAACCCACATTGGGAGATTTATATTCGCGGGGTGGAAAGATCACGAACAATCCCAAAGAACCAATTTTGTCAAAGTCGGCGTGAACAATATATCGTTGTTTGTCAGACTGAGTCCTGTAGTACAGGCGTCGAATGGTAGCAATCTATTAAGCTAAAAGAATTGCACCGGAACAAAACAGACCGCGAAGGAGAAAGTGATAGCTTGTCAAAGCCGAGTTCTTAGAATCGTGACCTACTGCAGTGTTGTAGTTCGTAACGCCCAGTCTTCTAAGGCCCTGGTACTTTCTGTGACAAGGATCGATGGGATATACAAGAGACGCGTGTGTCTACATTGTATGAAAGTATTTGTGGATTTAGGATGTTGACATATGCGTCCCCTTTAACCGAGGTGGCTTGGTAGCTTAATGTTCGCTTGCCGTTCACATGTTCATGGGTTCCATGCACATTGGGGTGGAGTCGATATTGTAGGCCCAGACTAAAATAGTTACTGGAACATGTCTTAGGAAGTAAAGGCAGTCTGCGTGATACCGGCCACATCAGACACTGCGTGCCGAAATCTATTGACTGCCGAGTGGCCAATGCAAATATGGGTCTAGCCAGGAGCGGACTGTCTTAAATTAATGGTTGCGGGGACACAGATAATAAAAGAACTTAACAATTGTAACATATTATGTAATTATTAAGACTGACTAATGTATCAGGAGCACACAGGGCCAAATTCATCAGGAGCACACAGGGCCCAGTTCATCAGGAGCACACATGACCCAATTCATCAGGAGCACACATGACCCAATTCATCAGGAGCACACAGGACCCAATTCATCAGGAGCACACAGGGCCAAATTCATCAGGAGCACACCGGACCCAATTCATCAGGAGCACACGTGGCCCAATTCATCATGACAACACAGAGACCAATTCATCAGGAGCACACAGGGCCAAATTCATCAGGAGCACACAGGGCCCAGTTTATCAGGAGCACACAGGACCCAATTCATCAGGAGCACACAGGACCCAATTCATCAGGAGCACACGTGGCCCAATTCATCATGACAACACAGAGACCAATTCATCAGGAGCACACAGGCCCCAGTTCATCAGGAGCACACAGGGCCCAATTCATCAGGCGATCAATTGGCCCAATTCATCAGGAGAAAAAAGAGACCAATTCATCAGGAGAACACGAGGCCCAATTCATCATGAGCACACAGGGCCCAATTCATCAGGAGAACACGTGGCCCAATTCAGCAGGAGAACACAGAGGCCAATTTATCAGGAGCACACAGAGCCTAATTCATCAGGAGCACACAGGGCCCAATTCACCAGGAGCACACAGGGTCCAATTCATTAGGAGCACACAGGGCCCAATTTATCAGAAGCACATAAGGTCCACTTCATCAGGAGCACACCATGGTCCACTTCATCAGGAGCACCCATGGTCCACTTCATCATGAGCACACAGGGCCCAATTCATCAGGAGCACATAGTGCTCAATTCATCAGGAGCACACAGGGCCCAATTTATCAGAAGCTCAAAGGGCTCAATTCATCGGGAGCACACGTGGCCCACTTGTAATCGGGCAGGCCGACAGCATGGTCAGTCCGCCATTGAACTCAACCATATGGAACTGTGATGTCAGGTTCTTGTATGCTAAGAACGTTTAAAACGATGCGATGTGATTGGTGTTGTCCATTGTGTTATACATAATGCACAGAAATGTCAGTTACTAGACAACTGTTGGCCATTGAAATACATGAGAAATACGTTCACGGGTATTGACTGGCATTCACAGAAGAACAAGAAAGAAGTAGATATCAAAAGACACTAGGCAATATAACAATTGAAAGCTTTGTAAGTAGTAATTAAGGGATCACTTACATGCCCTGAGACGTACCGGGTATACGGCGGCAGACACATATTTTATAGACCAATCGTCACATGGTGGATGATGTGGTAGTATCACACCTTTATTTCCCAAGACATTTGGTGGAACCCGTTTTAGGCTTGAGTAGACCGGGGAACCCGGGTCAATTAAATAAATCTGTGTCAATGCAAATTGAACACATCAAGGAGCCCGGACAATTAAATAAATCTTCCCCAATGCGAATCGAACACATTGGGGAGCCCGGGGCAAATTAAATAAATCTGCCCCAATGCGAATGGAACACATCGGTGAGCCCAAGTAAATTCAATAAATCTGCCTCAATGCGAATGGAACACATCGGTGGGCCCGAGTCAATTCAATAAATCTGCCTCAATGCGAATGGAAAAAATAACCGCCGAGTCGGCCTGCGAGTGTCTAGCCACTGGGCCTAATATTGACAGCCATACACCCAGTAACATTCCTACGATTATGTCGGGTGGGTCGGCTCTCTGTGGCGAAGGAGTTAGAATACAATTGATAATCACGCATTCTGAGTGTGACAGACAGCTGTGGGCGATCTGGAAGCAGAACGCCTTGCGTTTTGTTTTGATAGAATGGCATGAGTGTCGGTCGTTCAGAAAGTAATGGCAAACTACTGAACGTAAAACTTGCTCAGGAATCACAAAAAGCCAAAAAATGCAGCAGTTGAATGCTATGTCCTGCAAAAGTATACGCAGTTAACTTATGGCGAGTGTAGGTGCCTTCCTGAAATGTATGTTGCCTTTAGTTTATCTCTGAACAAGCAAGACGTCTCCTGTACACTTGTACTAATAGGGACAGCCTGACATACTTTTCAAGCCTCATTAGCTTGTTATCGTGTTGCTAACGCTCCCAACGCATATCCGAGGTGCTGGTGTCTGCACCCAATCTGGTCCAGAACGTATGCACTTCCTCATGGAGCATCGTGAGCTAACTTTAGTTTTGAAGGCTTATGGACGATTCTTGAAAAAGTAGATTATAGCATATGAGGCTACGACCTCCAGCATGAGAATGGAGATGAAAGCAGTCACACCGGTTTTCCGTTGGTTAGAGGAGACCACTGCAACACACACTGTCTTCATCACGGAATCAAGGAGTATGCTTAGTATAGTGGAGAAAGGAATGTGTCTTGTGGAATGGCTCACCTCGTTTCAGAGGTCACAGATTGTAAGAATTGTATGAATTTTGTTCCCAGGCCATGCGGGAGTGGGAGGTGGGTTAAGGATTCGAACTAATGACCACCGGGTCGGCAGGCGAGCTAATAGCTGAGTTGAGTTGAGTAGAGTTTAGCTGAGCTAAGAACCGACATCACTGCACTCAGGACATTCCCATATGCGCTCCATCCCCTCGTTCACAAGCCAACGAAGAGTCACTCTGCTACCATATGAACAACTTTTAGGTCATAACTGTTACCCTTCCCCTCTTCCCATTTTCCGCCATACATTTTTGTTAGGTCAAAACCTAAATTTTGTTTCAGTTATCTAAACTGTTATGCCGCGATGCTGTCTTCACATGACACCTCCAGCTAGACAATAAGTATCTTATCATAACATATAATGAAACAAGGAACACAAAACACACCAGGGATACAATTTACATAAACGTCACTTATTATCAATAGTTTACTAATCGACTGTGACTTCAGCGTTGTCATACACAACTATGCCAATCCCAAATAACCAACATGTAGATCCCCGGTTCCATATTATATATCTTATACTTTCACTAGCAATGTTGCGATTGTAAAGGAATATAGAGTGATCAACAGCAACATTAACAGGTGTTTAGAATATTTGTTACACTTCTTGTTTTCTCTTCTGTTTACTCTTGATATACATTTTCTTCTTTTTCTTCTTCTTTTTTTCCTTCATTACTTGCTTCTTTCCTTCGTCTTCCCTTCTTTTTCCTTATATTTCTTTCTTTCTTTCTTTCTTTCTTTCTTTCTTTCTTTCTTTTTCTTTCTTTCTTTTTTTCCTTTCTTTCTTTCTTTCTTTCTTTCTTTCTTTCTTTCTTTCTTTCTTTCTTTCTTTCTTTCTTTCTTTTTCTTTTTCTCTCTCTTTCTCTTTTTCTTTCTTTCTTTCTTTTTTTCTTTCTTTCTTTCTACTACTACTACTATCGTTTCCATGTATACTCTAGAGAATAGTAGGATTCGAAAAAGAGTATTTATCCAATCTACATCAATCAATGAGGTGCCGTATCCACAGCGAAGTTTGACTGCAATGGTCTCCTCTGCCACACATTTGTGGAACAATCTTCCACAATAAATCAAAGACACCACCAATCATTATACATACAGTCGCAACCTGTTTGAACACTACCTCAGGACAGACTACATTCCCCCATAAAAACAACAACAATAACAACAACAACAACAACAACAACAAAGACAATAATAATGGTAAATTATCTCGAACGACAACTAGCCAAAATACATTCCGATATGTATGGCACGTTACATCTTCCTTGGGTATTTATAATGCCCATGTTAAACATTGCCTCAGTGAGTCATGTATTATTGATTACTTTTCATGCGGTTTAATGCTTATTGTTCCTTTGGTGTCAAAGATTTGCTTCTTAAGAGATGTTGAATGAAAGAATGTATGAGAGGAAATAGAGAAGAAGAGCATAATGTCAGACGGGTCTGCGTGCCAAATTCTAAAACATTTGAAAATAAAGATTTTCGTTCGTTCGTTCGTTCTGATTGCCGCATTGATTGCACATTCTGTGAGACTGCTACATGCCCTGGGCTCAATGTTCACCTGGTTACATCCTGATATACCTGTCCGAAGATGTGCAATTACATACCTGTCCACAGATGTGAAGTTTCAGTACCATTTCTACATACCCTGCTGGTTTCTAAGCTTGCGGAGGAAAGGAGCCCAATGTATTAATCAATCAATCAATCAAGTACCGTCTCCACAATGAAGGTTGGCTACAGCGGGTCTCTAACACTGTCTGTCTCTCGTCTTGATTGTACATTATATCATACTGGTGTTTGTCATTCTCTTGATGTTATCTTCCTACTTGTATCGTTGTCTACCTCTTGCTTGCTTGCCTTCAACCCTACCACCCAGCATAGTTTTAATAAGGGTGTTATGTCTTTTAACATGGCCGAAATATTTCCCTTGCCTTTTTTGCCTCTTTCAATAAGTATCTTTTAACACCAGACTAGTTTTCAATATTGAACTCCTGGCACAAATAGATCGTCGCAGGACTTAACTATCTATATTGAAATCATCCCTTACCAGCGACATAGCAGTGGCTAGCAAACTAGCTTTGATGGCTGGGAGGTCATGCATGTAAATTCCCACTGTGGCAGTGGTTATTGTTGTTGTTGTTATTTTTTTAAGTGACCTGGGCGCCCAGGTCGTCCCTACCTAGACACGAAAATATGCGAACGAAGTGAAATTGTCGATTGGTCCATAGACATATATGCACCATATAGCCAGTATGCTTCAATTATTTTTCCGTACATGTACTTTTTGAAGAAAAAAAATGAAGCAAAATAAAGGTAAGATTGGTGCGGCATGTCTGTCAAAAATGACAATGACATGAGATCTGCATTATTTGAGTATAGACGCAGAGAGAGAGAGAGAGAGAGAGAGAGAGAGAGAGAGAGAGAGAGAGAGAGAGAGAGAGAGAGAGAATGAGAGAGAGAGAAAGAGAGAAAGAGAGAGAGAAAGAGAGAGCGAGACAGACATCCTCTTTCTCTCGCCTTTGTCCGTTCTTTCCCTTTCTCTTTCACTCTATTTCTCTCTCCATCTCTTTCACATTTCCTCTCTTTCACATTTTATGTTTTTCACGCTCCTTCGCTTTCATTCTCCCTATGACTCTGTCTTTAGCTCTCCCTTGCACACTCGCTCTCTCTATCTCTCTCGCTCGCTTTCACTCTCTTACTCGTTCTCGCTCTTTCACTCTCTCTTTCGCTAGCTCTGTAGCTCTCTCTTTCTCTCTCTCTCTCTCTCTCTCTCTCTCTCTCTCTCTCTCTCTCTCTCTCTCTCTTCTCTCTCTCTCGCTCGGTTTCGCTCTCCTACTCAATCTCTCTCTATTTAACTATCTCTTTCGCTAGCTCTCTTGCTCTCTATTTCTCTCACCCTACGCTCGTTCTCTATGGTTTAGTCATAGCCTCTCTCTCTCTCTCTCTCTCTCTCTCTCTCTCTCTCTCTCTCTCTCTCTCTCTCTCTCTCTCTCTCTCTCTCTCTCTCATTTCACATAAGATGATATTCCAATTTTTGGGTATATGTATTTTTTATAATTTTACTTTCTTCTGCCACTGGATTTCAACACGTACAATATGAAAACGCTTGCATTACTTACATCATAATGTTTATATCAATTTTAGATAATAGTATTCTATTACATTAAGATACTTTAAGATATGCTATGTATATGTATAACATTTTTTTTTCTATTTTGTGTTGGTGCTCGTGACAGTTATTAATGTATGGGTGTGAAAGTGTGGGAGGTTATGTATATTAGATTGAGTGATTGTGTGAAGGAGTGTCTGTATGCGTGAGGGTTTTGTGTATGATTGAATACATATGGCCGTGAGTGATGCGAAGAGAAAGAGAGATAGAGAGAGTATGAATGTGTGAATGATTTAGTGTGTTTATAATTCCAAGTGGGAACATATGTGAGTGTGTGTGTTTGTGTGTGTGTTTGTGTATGTGTGTGTAAGGACGTGTGTGTGTGTGTGTGATTGTGTGGATATACGGCTGTTGAATATATGTGTATTTATGTGTGTGAAATTGTGCATGTGACGATACTGTGTGTTCGGGAAGGAGTGTATGTGTTTGCTTTGATATATGTATGAATGAACGAACGAATGAACGAACGAACGAACAAACTTTATTTTAAAAGGGTAACAAATTGGGCACGCAGCCCCGTCTTACATTCGGCTCTTTCAATCACTCATCTTTCATTAATCAAATGTGCATGTTACATTAACATAGGGGAAAAATCATTGTCAAATGGATTTTGTAAGCATAAACAATGCATATTACGCATGATACATTCACATAAGAAAAAAAAAACATTGTCAAATGAACGTTGTAAACATAAACAGTGCATATTGCAATGTTGTGAGACACATTCCCCATCCACCCTCATATCCCGCAGCCACCAACACATTCCCCACCCACCAAACCTCCCCCACCCACCCACACATACCTTCACGCACTCACACAGAACCAGGCATACATACATGCCGCCACCCACCCACTGATCCCCCACCCACACACATTTCCCCACACACACACATTTCCCCACCCATACACACATCCTCACACACCTAGAAGAAGAAGAAGAAGAAGAAGAAGAAGAAGAAGAAGAAGAAGAAGAAGAAGAAGAAGAAGAAGAAGAAGAAGAAGAAGAAGAAGAAGAAGAAGAAGAAGGAGGAGGAGGAGGAGGAGAAGAAGGAGGAGGAGGAGGAAGAGAAGAAGAAGAAGAAGAAGAAGAAGAAGAAGAAGAAGAAGAAGAAGAAGAAGAAGAAGAAGAAGAAGAAGAAGAAGAAGAAGAAGAAGAAGAAGAAGAAGAAGAAGAAGAAGAAGAAGAAGAAGAAGAAAAAGAAGAAGAAGAAGAAGAAGAAGAAGAAGAAGAAGAAGAAGAAGAAGAAGAAGAAGAAGCTACACACACATACCCCCACCAACCCACACATCCCGCACCTATCCACACACATATCCCGCACTCTCACAATTTTCCCCACACACCCACACACACTTATTAACCAACCTACACCCACTCACCCACCCAACATCCACCCAAAACACCCACCTCTTAACTACACATCCCCACCTATACACACATCCCCACCCATAAACACATCTCCCCACCTGCCCACACATATCCACCACCCATAAACACCCCAAAACACACACCTCCCACAAACACACACCCCGCCACCCACATATACCTACCCACACACATCCGCCGCTCACACACATCTTCTCACAACTACACATGAGGATATATGAGCGAGAGTGAGAGAGAGAGAGACAGACAGACAGACAGAGACAGAGACAGAGAGAGAGAGAGAGAGAGAGAGAGAGAAAGAGAGAGAGAGATGGAGACTGAGAGGGAGAGTATGTATAAGTAAATGTTTGTTAATGAGTTTGTGAATGTGAGTGAGCATATGTGTATGCGAGGGATCGTGTTTTTGTGTTATTGAGTGGGTGCATAACTCTGAGAGTTTGTGTAAATGATGTAAGTATGTATGGAGGCATGTATGTATGTGCTTATGCATGTTGTGTATGCGTGTCTGTCTGCCTGCTTGTCTGTCTCATAACATGGTAATGTGCTTTGTGTATGTTCACAATATTCATTTGACAATGTGTTGTCCTTTTTTAATGTAGCATGTACAACAGATAATATTCTATTAAAATAAAATTCGTTCATTCGTTCTCAATCGCCTCTCTCGCTCACTCTTCCTCTCACTTCCTATCTCATTTTCGCTCTTACCCCTCCCCCTCTCTTTCTCCCCACAGTTTGCTCACACCTTTCTCAAAGTTATCAGCTCTGCCTATGAATCTAACAGGCAACAGTCTCTCACACAGACAATACATACAGCCTTACCTGTAGAGAATGGAAGAAGAACACATAGGACGCACGTGAGGGTCAAATAGACACACTTTAGGTTAAACGCTAATGTTGATTGGCTCATAGTTGTGTTTGATAGTTTCCGATTCACAGCGACGACTTGTGACCTGATAAAACACTCGACTTGTCCTCGTGTCTCTAAATGGAATGATTGCCAATGTTCCTTTGATTTGAATGACGCTTGTAAACGAATGGTATAGTAATTTCCGTTTGTTTTTCTTGATTCTTGTGACACGAATGATGGAAGTTCAGTGTTGTTCTATTTTTCCTCGTTTCCTAGTTTTCCTTCGTGACGTAACCCTGTGTAAAAGAAGATAAATAATTTATACATGTAGCATAACAAAAATAGGTGAAACAACATACATATTTCTCTTTTACTGCAAATGTATTCACGCTTTTTTTTCCCCTCAACTGCACTTACGGAATTAAACTATGCCACAGCTACATCGACATTTTTGTGAAACGTTTTTATTATTACTATTGTTGTTTATCGCAATGTTGTTTATTTGATTACTCTTGCAGCCTAATGCTAATTAAGAATATGTTTGCTTTCACCAGCTGTCCCAGGAACAAGTTGAGTTCAGCAGTGGCGGATTTGCCTGGGTGTCTTATTGCTCGATGGCAAGTGGGTCCAGTGGGCCTCTGAAGAGGTGGGCCCCATTAAAAATGAGACAACTTGTTTAAAATGTTAATACACTTCTATTAGATTTGGCTCCTGGCAACCAGTATGCTTAGACTGAGTCCGTCAGTTCACTTAAACCATGGCCGCTGAAGACCTCTGCAGTAGACTGTGCCTAGAGTTTGAAAGTATCGGTTAGTAAGTGAGCAAAGGAACATACACTTCTAAAGGCGCACTTGGTTCATCCATTCATCATGCGCCATGCCGGTAGTTTAAGCGGTCACGTTTCGCCATCTTATACGATCATCAGAGTGGTGGATAAGAACTGTGTTCTTGTCTCGACCATGCCATGTGGCCAAACCATCCAAGTATTTACTTCTCTGCCTTCCCCTTGTTCTTTTCCTCCCAATCTTACCAATTGTCACAAGTTCTCCAGTTTATTTCTTCTCCTCGCGTGGCCAAATAAAATGTGACTGCCTACTGATAATTTATCTAATCCGTTTGCGGTTTTTATTGTTTCTTGTGGGACTTGCTCAATGGTTTTTCTGTCTGTCCATGGTATTCTTTTGATCTTCTTCAGATACCACATCTCGACTGCCACGAGCTGTTTTTGTTTTAGCTTGTCTTCTCATCGTCCACGTTTCACTTCCATACAAAAGTGAGGTTCTATGTACCACAACAATACTCTTGTGTTCCGTTGCAACTGACATTTGTTTATTAGTCGATATGTTTTCCATTGTGCAAAAGGCAACCTTTTCCATGACAATTCTTGTTCTAATCTCTTCAAGGCACCTCCCATCAGATGTTATGACTGTTCCGAGGTAGTTGTTCCGATTCTCTTCTTGAAGAAAATGCCACTTTATCCATATATTACATTGTGGTATTTCTTTCTTCCTATAGACGACCATAATCTTGTCTTCTTACAACTTAATTCTAACCCTAGTTATTCACTGTGTACTACAACCACATCTATAGGGTGTATATATTTTTTTAATATTGCCGTTCCAGGTTTTGTGTTCACACTCTGTACAGTTATGCAACATAACAGGTAAATACAAACCTTGGAACGGCAATATTTTCAAAAACCCCACAACCATTAAAATAAACTCTGTACCTACTAGTAAGTGAGCAATGGAAAATGTTACACGCCTTATGGCGCATTGAGTACTAGATCCATATCTGTAAAGACCAATCGGTACTCGGTGGGTGGTGTGATCAGAACTACGACGGCCGCTTTCACTTTCCAAGGCGTTTTTGGCACCCAGTTTAAACTGAATTAACCTGGGAGGTGTAGATTAGGTTTAAAAATTCGAATTCTCCCTGATGGAAATCAAACTCAGGTCGACCAAGCGGCAAGCGAGTGTCTAGATCAGTTTGTATGTTTTTCTAATAACCCTCATCGGTCACATGAAACTTGAGGGGGACACTGGTGTGGGTGATCATGCCCATGCACAACTTCCCCACCCTGGTGGTATTTATCAGTTCGTCTAAGGATACTTCCTATTCCATGCTCCAGGAATTTGCAGGATTGATTCTCTCTCTCTCTCTCTCTCTCTCTCTCTCTCTCTCTCTCTCTCTCTCTCTCTCTCTCTCTCTCTCTCTCTCTCTCTCTCTCTCTCTCTCTCTCTCTCTCTCTCTCACTCTCTCTCTCTCTGTTACCCTCTGATTCGTATTTCAAACATTCTACTGAAAGTTAAGATGTGTTTAGTTTATTTTAAACATGATGTGGCTAAAGAAAGTGAACTGTTTGAAATTCTTTCAGAACGAATTCTAGCACCTTGTGCCTTATGATGTGAGTGTAAGTATGACTTAAGGGCACGCAGCACAATCCGAAAAGCACCACCCCCCCCCCCCATGCCAATTTCGTTCAGTGTGTATGTTACCTAGCGCCTAATTCTTTATTTCACGCACTATGAGCGCGTGTCAGTATCTGTAAATGTATTTATAATTTATTTAACAGAAAACAGATTTTTTATTTCATTCAACAAATTAGCACAAGCAAAACAGAGGTAATGACTATAACTAAAGAAGAAAAAACAAAAACAATTCACCTAAACGAACATCCCTTGAAACGAGTAAAGAGTTTCAAGTACCTAGGAAGTATAATATCATCAAATGGCAGATCAGAAGACGAGATCGAAAATAGATGCAATAATGCAAACCAACTCATTAGACAAATGGCACCAATACTAAAGAACAAACATTTATCAATAACTACTAAGAAAGCACTTTACAACACAATCTTCCTACCAACTCTATGCTAGCAATGCCAAAACTGGACAATGACAGAAAAAGAGAAAAGAAAAATCACAACAACAGAAATGAGATTCCTGAGAAAAATACTCAACGTATCAAGAAGAAATAAGATCAGAAATGAAGAAATCAGAACTAATGTGGGGGTTATAGCAACACTAGATTTTATTATAAGTCAAATGGTTTGGCCATGCAAGTATGTTACCATTCAACAGCATATCACAATAAGCAATGATGTACATACCAGACGGAAAGAGAGGAAGAGGCCGACCACGTTACTGTTCGACGGAGGGAAAGCAGAGTCCATAGGTATATCGATACATGAAGCCCATAATCGGGCACTCTAACGATGTGTATACTTCACCTCGACACCGCAAGGTACAAGAGGAACATGATGAGATGATATGAGATGAGAACAAATGTCCCTCCTGGCGTCATAGTTCTTCTTGTGTGTGTGTGTGTGTGTGTGTATGTGTGTGTGTGTGTGTGTGTGTGTGTGTGTGTGTGTGTGTGTGTGTGTGTGTGTGTGTGTGTGTTGGATGACTAGTTTTTCGGACATGGGGAAAACATGTAAAAAATGTTAACGTTACAAGTCCAGTTATACAATAAGTGCCAGCTCCACAACTAAGGTTGGCTGCAGTTTATCTCCAACACTCTCTACATCAGTGGTTCTCAACCTTTTTTGGCCCGTTCCCCCCTTTACCATATTTTCAGAACATCATTCCCCCGCACCCTTTTTGTATTTCCTACCTAAAAATTTGGCCCGTGCCCGCCTTCGCCATATTTTCAGAACATCATTCCCCACTTTCGCATGTCCTGCCTAAAACTCCCGCTCCCGCCCCCACACAGTATACGTAATAATGGAAGCTAAATTTAATAGCACACACTTAAACAAATCTAGACGTCCACATAAAACGTGATTTGTGGGTCTACTTACTTTATAAAATGAATTTTAGAAGAGTGAGACGTACAGAACCGTACAGTATGAAAAAAAAAATGTTTTGCATATCCTTTACCGGACATCGCTGTCAACATCAGCATCTTTCAGCTGTATGTTGATTTCTTGGCAAGATTAAGCTCAGTAGTTTGCCATTGCTTTCTGAGCGGCCGGCTCATTATCCCGCAAGTCACGAGCGCGGGTCGAACCGCTTCCAGTTCTCGCCTCGCTGCGAGACCCTGCGTGGATAAACGGGATTACGGAGAAAGTGGTGTAACCCTTCAGCCAGAGAGACCGGCGTATAGTATGAAGAGAAAAACAATATCAAGTAATCGGTTCTTGTATTAACGCGATCTTGAAATAATCTTAATTCCCTGGAAACCCTAAAATTCCCCCCCCCCCCCTTGGGGGGAATTCCCCACCGGTTAAGAACCACTGCTCTACATATTCCCCTTACTGTCAATATCGTGATGGTATCTTCCCGCTTTTACCGCTGTCTACCTCTTTCTCGCCCGCTTTCGTCTTTTACCTCTGTATTTGATAGTTGCTCTTTTCATAGAACTCGACAGTTTCTTCTGTATAGGTAATTTAAAGGGCTTCCCAACTGTGTGTTCATTGTCTAAGTTTCTTACTCATATAGCAATCATTTAACAATATACGAAGTGGCTTCAAATCAAAAGTTTAAAAATGTGATATAAATTACAGTAACTATACCATTGTCTTGTAACGTTTCAATATTATTGTTTAGGATGTCAAGAGTTTTTTTTTAGTACGTGACATAACGAGGCAGGCGAAAACAGTGACATCATCAGGACAGTTAAACTATGGTAGCACCACTTTTGACATGCACCAAATACTAGCAGCCTTCTGTTATCCGTATTTTCAATCAGTGAAAGGGTGAAACCTATAGAAATTCAACGACGAATGAATGTCCAGTATGGTGATGCATGTCTGTCATTCGAGCAAGTGTATTAGTGGAATAGGAAATTTCTAAATGGCGAGGCTTCTGTGACAGACTGTTCACGGCCGGTTCAGTAATGACCCCAGAGAACTTTTGTCTACAGGAATCCAAGCACTTTGTCGGCGCCGTAGCATTTGCATTGAACACTTGGTGCCTACATCGAAAAAAATGATACATTTGTTCATTACGTTCTTTCACCATAATATACTCACACACACATACACAAACACTCACATACACACATATACACACACACACAGACAGACAGACAGACACACACACACACACATACACACACACGGTATTTGAGGATTTTACTTGAAGCACCCTCGTAGAAAGACAAGGACAGACTTACTAACAAACACCTCTTGTCCACGCCCAGAGGGACACACAAAGAACCATGCATCAGTCAGGTTAGCACGTACTTGTAGTATACAGTGAACCACATGTGGCCGATCAAATTCCCGCAAACTGATCAAACTGCACTTAGACTAGCCCCCAACGACTAACAGTCTACAAGTCTGGTTTCAGTATCGCTCCCATCTGGAAGCCCCCCCCCCCCCCCCACCCCATTTCTCTGTTCTTGTCCTTTGACATGTTTCTGTGGCTATCTCTAGGGTTTGCCGGATGTCTGGCGAAGCGCTTATGGACGCAATTCGTAATGCCTAACGTAGTCTGTCTGACCTGTACACATCCTATCTAAGTCTTTCTGGCCTGTACGAATCCTATCTAAGTCTGTCTGGCCTGTACGGATCCTATCTAAGTCTGTCTGGCCTGTACGGATCCTAAGTCCGTCTGACCTGTACACATCCTATCTAAGTCTGTCTGGCCTGTACGGATCCTAAGTCCGTCTGACCTGTACACATCCTATCTAAGTCTGTCTGGCCTGTACGGATCCTAAGTCCGTCTGACCTGTTATGATCCGAACTAAGTCTGTTTGACCTGTTATTTGACCCCATTTCTCTGTTCTTGTCCTTTGACATGTTTCTGTGGCTATCTCTAGGGTTTGCCGGATGTCTGGCGAAGCGCTTATGGACGCAATTCGTAATGCCTAACGTAGTCTGTCTGACCTGTACACATCCTATCTAAGTCTTTCTGGCCTGTACGAATCCTATCTAAGTCTGTCTGGCCTGTACGGATCCTATCTAAGTCTGTCTGGCCTGTACGGATCCTAAGTCCGTCTGACCTGTACACATCCTATCTAAGTCTGTCTGGCCTGTACGGATCCTAAGTCCGTCTGACCTGTTATGATCCGAACTAAGTCTGTTTGACCTGTTATGATCCTAACCAAGTCTGTCTGACCTGTACAGAACCTAAGTCCGTCTGACCTGTAGTAATCGTAAGCCTGTCTGACCTGTACAGATCCTACCAATGTCTGTCTGTCCTGTAGAGATCCTAAGTCTTTCTGATCTGTAGAGATCCTAACTAAATATGTCTGACCTGTACAAATCCTAACTAAGTATGTATGATGGTACAGATCCTAACTATGTCTGTCTAACCTGTACATATCCTAACTAAGTATATATAACCTGTACAGATCCTACATAAGTCTGTCTGACCTGTACAGATTCTAACTATGTCTGTCTAACCTGTACATATCCTAACTAAGTATATATAACCTGTACAGATCCTACATAAGTCTGTCTGACCTGTACAGATCCTAACTATGTCTGTCTGACTTGTGGAGATCCTAATTATGTCTGTCTGACCTGTAGAGATCCTAAGTCTTTCTTACCTGTACAGATCCTATGTCTTTCTTACCTGTACCGATCCTAAGTCTATCTGACATGTAGAGATACTAACTAAGTCTGTCTGACCTGTACAGATCCTAAGACTGTATAACCTGTAGAGATGCTAACTAAGTATGCCTGACCTGTAGAGATCCTAATTAAGTCTGTCTCTCCTGTAGAGATCCTATCTTAATCAGTTTGACATCTAGAAGTCCGTAAGTAATTATGTCTTATCTGTAGAGATCTAAGGTAAGTCTCCCCGACCTGAAGATATCCTATGTCTGTCTATCCTATAGAGAACCGAAATTTGCCTGGCCCATAGAGATCATAACTAAGTAAGTTTAAGATAAAAATGATTCTAAATCTGTCTCACGTGTAGAGATCCAAATTAAGGCTGCCTGACATGTACATATTCTATCTAAATCTGTCAGACCTTTAGTGTTATGTAACTAAGTTTAACCCCTCTTTGGAAAGAAGAAACACAGACTTTCATTGTCTGCATGATTCAGAGACTCTCAGAGATGCCGCAGGGTGTTGTAAATCACGGATACAACACAGCAGTTCCCGTCAATTTTCGTGATCACATTAATCAGATTATAACGTGAAAGCTTAGAACCGCTGTGAGTGCAGGTGAAGTAATCAATGGCGAATTTGGCTTTGGGGTAAACCATTGAAGGACATACATTAGGTTTTCTCTGTTGGGAATTAACATGTTTGTATACAAGGACATGTTGTAGGGCTGAAATGGACCTTAGATGGTGAAATAACTGAGCTGTGTACTATCTGAATTGGCCAATTCTTGTCCTCCCTTATTATGCGCCGTCAAATCTACTAGTATGTATGTAATATATGGTCAGATTAATGGAATTGGGTCAGAGAACTGCAGTGGGAGGAGAATATTTACGGTTTTGCAATATGGCATGGCGTGTATATCAGAAAATTATGTTAGTGAATTGGATTTGTAGGGAGATATTATCGCCAATGCCAGTTAGCAACACATGATGTTGATGGTGCATTCTTCTTTAATGAAACCAGAGGATCATGTATGCTGGATATGAGAAACAAACGCGTGTCGGGGGTTGTGTAATTCTTGTGAAACTTGTGTATTAAATAACCGAATATGCCCCTTGTCCGTACATAGTAATATAGATAGAAACAGCTGCAGGGAAAGAACTGGACACTGCTGTATAGCATAACCCACTATATCTGAAGACTGCAGTTCACACCAAGGCAGGTTTAGGATTTGTGTATACGTGTACCTTCTCTAGAAAAGACAAAAAGCCCCAATACAGAGATGGCAAACTCTTGACAAATCAGTTCTCCAATGATCTGGCTGATAGCTGGCTTTCATATCGCCACTGAAATTATATTAAAAATCAAGTGATTGATTGTACCGACGGAACAAATCGCGGTTACTGACTGCACAATATATCGCCGTTGATAAGCATGCCATGTGTGGACGTGGTTTTGTTTTTCTTTCTGCGATCTCAATGCATGGTTAGACACGATTTGTTATATGATCAAACAGCCCAAACTGGCGATTAATTTAGTTGATATTGTTCCGTGGCTGGAGAAATTAAAAACAAATACAATACGTGGAACTACTTCAGGCTTCATTCGCTCATTAATTCCAACCAATCTACTTTGTTGAATGGGACAAGGACCCTTTGTTGTGGGATTGCAATATATTGATAGCAAAACAACTGATTGTCAATTTGTTCGATTACATTGTTTGCATGTCAGGAGTTGTATGGTCGAGTAGTGGCACTGCTACCTATCGTCGTGACAACCGGAAAATCGATTGTTCAGTACGTGTGTCAATATTTCATTATATCTTTATGAAGGAAAAGGCTCTAATTCTTATATGGAATGGTAAAGTTTGTAATAACTGAAAAACATATGATGGCTGTGGAAATGTGGTTTCTGAGGAATGTGCAAAGAAAACCATGGACAGACAGAAAAAGCAATGAACAAGTCCTGCATGAAACTCATGAAAATCATAAACTGATTAGAGAAATTAGACGTAGATAGTCAACTTTTTTGGCCACGTTATGAGAAGAAATAAATTGGAGATCTTGTTGACAACTGACAAGATGTTGGGCAAGAGGACGAGGGGAAGGCATATAAGTAAATACTTGGAAGGCTTGGCCACGTGGTATGATCGAGTCTAGAACACTGAGTTGATCCACGACTCTGGTGATCGCGTGAGATATTAAAACCTGACCGGTCACGTTTACCGGCATGGTACATGATGGCGATGACAGCTTGTAATATGTTGTAATTATTTATTTTCATAGTTCTTGGCAGTAAAGTAAGCGCAGCTGTCGTATTTATTATCAACATCCTCATCATCATCATCATGATTGGGAGCCACGGTAACGTAGTTGCTAGACACTCGACTGCCAGTTCATGGGTCGGATCCGCAGCTGTGCAGATCCGGCTATTAAAAGAATAACCTGCTTGAGCTCCTAAGTCGCTCCTAAACCTGGTACCATGAATGTCTTGGGAATTAAAGACGGATTGTGTGATACTGATCATTGAGTGTCGATTGATTTATAACAATATGGGTCTAGCAAAGTATGTCTGATGCGCCTTACACATGTAAGAGACTGCTTTATCATCATCATCATCATCATCATCATCATCATCATCAACATCATCATCATCATCATCACCACCACCACCACCACCGCCACCACCACCACCACCACCACCACCACCACCACCATCATCATCATCATCATCATCATCATCATCATCATCATCATCACCACCACCACCACCACCACCACCACCATCATCATCATCATCATCATCATCATCATCATCATTCATCAACATCATCATTCTATGATGTATGTGCAGCAGCGGTTTCGCTGTTGAATCTCCAGCAGTCTAACGATAGCCATTCGTTGTACATTGTGCTAAACTGCATCCTATCCAAATTACACATACAGTGACAACATTACATATATAGAGACCACATTGCAAATATAGAAACCATAGTACATAGATAGAGACCACATTACACACATAGAAACCACATTACACACATAGAGAACATTTTACACACAAGGAGAATACATTACACACATATAAAGCACATTACACACATACATCACATTACACACATAGAAACCCCATTACACGCATACAAAAACACATTGCGCAGATAGAAACCACAGTAAACACATAAAAACCACATTACACACAAAGAAACCACGTTACACACATAGAGACTACATTACGCACATAGCAACCACACTACAAACATAGAAACCAGATTACACACATAGAAACCACATTACACACACGGATACAGGAGAGCTATATATAATTTAAATATCAGAGAACAGGTCTTACAATATTGGGGGACAAGAAGAAGAAAAACACAGACATTCTACAAGACCTGATCATCAAAGAAAATTGGCTCAAGAACTGCACCATGTCACAGACAAATGCACATGTTAGCCACATTAAATGCAACAATGATATGGGAAGAACAGTGGTCAATGCATTGTTGCCAGTACAAGAAGCATGGATTGATCGGTCCGACGATACACACGGGTAGTTTCAGACACAATGCGCTGGCAAAGAAACGGAAACCTTTTCGGCTGGCCATGATGATGCCGATGATCTGCACATGACCTATGACATGACGATGATCCTGGTCATAGAAAAAGATGTCAATTGCAATGAGCAAAAGTGTGCTGAAGTGCTACATAGAACATGTCAATTGCAATGAGCAAAAGAGTGCTGAAGTGCTACATAGAACATGTCAATTGCAATGAGCAAAAGAGTGCTGAAGTGCTACATAGAACATGTCAATTGCAATGAGCAAAAGAGTGCTGAAGTGCTACATAGAACATGTCAATTGCAATGAGCAAAAGCGTGCTGAAGTGCTACATAGAACATGCCAATTGCAATGAGCAAAAGAGTGCTGAAGTGCTACACATCTTATAGAACCTGTACTTGTGTATGGATGGGAAATGTGGACGATGAACAGACAAACTGAAACACAATACCTAATGGCAGTGGAAATTTGTTTCTGAGGAAAATGCAAAGAATACCATTTGAAAGACAGAAACACAAATCCAGAAATCCTATAAAAGGCAAATGAAAACCGTAAACTGATTAGAGAAATTAGACATAGACAATCAAGACTTATGGGCATTTTATGAGAAAAAAAATATACTAGAGAAATTGGTGACAACTGGCAAAATTGAGTGGAAAAGAGCAAAAGGAAGACAAACAGGCAAATATCCGGATTTGCTGGACACATCGCAAGGTCGATTCAAGAATACAAAGCTGATCTACTTATCTGGTGATCACGTGAAATAGCAGAACACGACTGTCCACGCTAATCTTAATGACACATGAGGAGGATGATGATGATGATGATGATGATGATGATGATGATGATGATGATGATGCTTATGATAATGATGATGATGATGATGATGATGATGATGATGATGATCATGATGATGATGATGATGATGATGATGATGGCATTAAGTTTATAAGAAACACAGATAGATCCAATTGGTAATCAGGTAACCCAGGCCACCAGAAATGTGATTACATATTATCACCTAGACCCGAAGTGAACGAGTAGCAATCGTTAAACTCCAAGCATGGCAAAACTTAAATGCCACTAGTTTAATCAACTAAAGACGGAGGTACTGCTGAATGTAACTGTGGACATTGTAACATGGCGGGTACATATTATTTATTATTTGCAAGAAAGTACAGTATATGTAGAACATAGAACATTATTTTGACTTACATGTGCATCTCGAGACAATATATGCAGATGTTAACAAGTTCAAGTCGACTGCTGCATTGTACAAATATATTCAGGTGGGCGTCTCAAAATTTACGTACAAAGAAGAAGAATATCTATATAACACTTAATAGTTCATTTATCGGTAACTCGTTCTCCATTCCTGTTCTCTGTTGATTATTTTGTCGTTTCATGCGTGACCAAAGTGTCCTGTTTGCCGGTCAGTCCGTCGGTCCGTCTTCCTGTCGATTGCGCCACATGCATGCATACGTGTAACCTTTCATCAATGCAAGCATTCATCTCTCCCTCCCTCTCTAACTCGGTGGGTCAGTCGGTCAGTCGGTTGCTTGGTCTGTCGGTCGTTCTGGCTAGCTCGCTAGCAGACAGTTAATCAGTTAGTCATGCAGTTAGTGCACGTGTCTGTCTTTCATGCTCCATTCACTCCAACCATCCATCAATCCTTCTATCCATCCATACTTCCATCCATCCATCCATCCATCCATTCATCCATCCATCCATCCATCCACCCAACCGTATGCCCGTTGCTCTGCCGGTGTCTCTGTAATTCGTTTCTATAAAACTCTATAACTCACTATCAGTTCTTTATCTCTGTTAATCCTCCCTATGTATTTCTTGTTACTCTCTTGCTTTCTCCCCACCACCCCTCTCTCTCTCTCTCTCTCTCTCTCTCTCTCTCTCTCTCTCTCTCTCTCTCTCTCTCTCTCTCTCTCTCTCTCTCTCCTCTCTCCCTCTCTCAACAATTCCAGCCATGTTTGTTCAGCCAGTTGCTGAAGGCTGTAAATTCACACGTAAATAAAAGCATGGGTCATACATATTGTATGGGTAATGAAAATTCAGAACGCATGTATAGCTCTTCCTGAAACAAACCTACATTCCGCGCAAACATTCATTGTATGTTCTTGGACATGTCTCGATAATTTTTTTTTTGCGTATCCCTTACGGGACGTTGCAGTCACAACCAGAATTTTTGCTGTTGATGTACTAGGCAAGTGTTACGTTCAGTAGTTTGCCATTGCTTTCTGAAGGTCTATTTATTCCAGGAAACCTTGTTGGTCAAATGCCACATGATTGAGAAGGTATGCGATGAGAGCGGTGTTCTCAAACCGACATGGAATGCATGTGAAGAGAGGTTAATGTCATCAAACATGAGTACAATCATTGATGTCTTTTGTTTTAAACCTTTATTTCTGACGGTCGCCGTGGCGCAGTGTTAAACCGTCTAAATCGCTCTACGAAGTTTGCGTGTTAGTTTGCGGACTTCCTCATTAGATTTATCATCACCACCATCGTGCGTCATGTCGATAAGTGAGGGCGGTCATGTTTCGAATCTCACGCGATCACCAGAGTCGTGGATCAGCTCTGTGATTTAGTCTCGAGTATGATGTATGACAAAGACATCTAACTATGTATCTCTCTGCCTACGTCATGCTCTTTTCTCCTCATTCTTACCCGTGTCATCAAGTTCACCAGTTTATTTCTTCTCTTCATGTGTTCAGTAAATATTGACTGTCTATGTCTATTTTCTCTAATCAATTTAGAGTTTTCATTAGTTTCTTGTAGGACTTGCTCATTTGTTTTTCTGTCTGTCATGTCATTCTTTACATATTCCGCAGAAACCATATGTCCACTGCCATTAGATCTCTCTTCTCACTTCTTTGAGTGCCTATGTGTGTTTATTTATGAACTATCTTAGAACATGTGTCTCTGCAGCGAGGCGCCGTCGTTATTTGTAGGTGAAAGGTTCGAATCCGGGTCGATAACTATAGCTTTCAATTGTTATGGTGTCTAGCATGTCCTCTAGTCACTACTTCCTTATTCACTCTTCTGTCTTCTCACTGCCATGATTTCCAAACAATACTACGTGTGTTTGTTTATGAACTGTCTTAGTGGTCTAAAAGGATTCCGTAAATGATATATTGTATTGAAAATATTTGTATATTAGGTCTTAGAAACTATATTTTCTTGTCTTTTCTTGTCTTAGCGACTCAAAATAAGAATAATCAGGTGTTTGCTGTTTGTAAATAGTCACTATTCTGGAAAACACGTATCACCAAAACGTGCTCAAATTTCTTTCCAGACAGAGATAGATAGATAGATAGATAGATAGAGAGAGAGAGAGAAAGAGAGAGAGAGAGAGAGAGAGAGAGAGAGAGAGAGAGAGAGAGAGAGATGGCTGGGGAGAGAGTATGTATGTATGATTAAACGTTTGCGATTGTGACTGAGTATATGTATATGTGTTGGAGTATGTATTCGTCTGTTAATGAGTTGGTGTATAACTATAAATGGCGGGTACACTTATCAATGCGTGTATTCAGGTAAGTATGTATGTGTTTATTCATTGTGAGTGTATGTGTGATGTGTATGTGTATGTGTATGTGTATATGTGTCTGTCTGCCTGCCTGGCTGTCTCATAACATAGTAATATGCAATTTTTTATGTTCACATAATTAATTTAACAATGTTTTTTTTCAGTGTGAATGTGACATGCACAATAGATATTTGACGTTCGAAAAATGAGTGGTTGTAAAGGCGGCTGAATGTAAGACGATCCTGCGTGCTCAGTTTGTGACCAGTTGAAATTAGAGTTCGTTCGTTCCCAACGATCACATAAAGAGATTCTCAGCACAGGGTATTAAATCCGTACAATCTAGCCGACGTCAAACATGCACATACCCAGATCAATAATTTAAAAAAAAGACACCCCCGTCTCGAACAGGTCAGACGGACTTAGTTAGAACCTTTATAGGTCAGGCAGACTTATTTAGAACCTCTAAATGTCAGGCAGACTTAGAACCTCTACAGGTCAGCCAGACTTGGTTAGAACCTCTACAGGTCAGCCAGACTTGGTTAGAACCTCTACAGGTCAGCCAGACTTGGTTAAAACCTCTACAGGTCAGCCAGACTTGGTTAGAACCTCTACAGGTCAGCCAGACTTGGTTAGAACCTCTACAGGTCAGCCAGACTTGGTTAGAACCTCTACAGGTCAGCCAGACTTGGTTAGAACCTCTACAGGTCAGCCAGACTTGGTTAGAACCTCTACAGGTCAGCCAGACTTGGTTAGAACCTTTACAGGTCAGCCAGACTTGGTTAGAACCTCTACAGGTCAGCCAGACTTGGTTAGAACCTCTACAGGTCAGCCAGACTTGGTTAGAGCCTCTACAGGTCAGCCAGACTTGGTTAGAACCTCTACAGGTCAGCCAGACTTGGTTAGAACCTCTACAGGTCAGCCAGACTTGGTTAGAAACTCTACAGGTCAGCCAGACCTGGTTAGAACCTCTAAAGGTCAGCCAGACTTGGTTAGAACCTCTACAGGTCAGCCAGACTTGGTTAGAACCTCTACAGGTAAGCCAGACTTGGTTAGAACCTCTACAGGTCAGCCAGACTTGGTTAGAACCTCTACAGGTCAGCCAGACTTGGTTAGAACCTCTACAGGTCAGCCATACTTGGTTAGAACCTCTACAGGTCAGCCAGACTTGGTTAGAAACTCTACAGGTCAGCCAGACTTGGTTAGAACCTCTACAGATCAGCCAGACTTGGTTAGAACCTCTACAGGTCAGCCAGACTTGGTTAGAACCTCTACAGGTCAGGCAGACTTAGTCAGCTATATAGGTCAGGCAGACTTAGTTAGAACCTCTAAAGGTCAGACAGACTGGGGATATCTACATATCTGGCAGCAATGTAGACAAGTAACGTATGCATTTGTGTAATAATGTTTTTGCTCCAAACATATTCAATTTCCTTCTGTTTTTCCCCCTCATTCACGCTAATATCTCTAAGAGAAGCAGTAGCTTTTGGTGACATGAATTTGTATGATCCGTTATTTGTTGATTGAAGCAGTGGCTTAGAGAACGTATTTTACAATTCCCCGACGTACAATGTCCTGAGGTCGATATCAGATGCAGACGATGTTGGAGCAAATCGGCTGCAGTGATTTCGATCACATGAGCGTCGGCAGTTCCGGTTTCAATATCACACTTCTGATCATATTAATTGCGTAGTAAATTACAAACAGCTGAAACGGTTGGGGTTAATTGTGACGTCTTGTAAAGGACATGAAACTAACTTGCTTATATTTGTATACTTTCAGCGTTATTTACGTGTATTTCCGTCATCATCAACATTTAGCACATCCTTGGAAGAACATTCCTCTCTTCATGGCCCGCTGTACAGATACTAATGACCCGCCGTACAGATACCCATACCCCGCCATACAGATACTCATGGCCCGCCGTACAGATATTCATGGCCAGCCGTACAGATACTCATTTCCAGCCACACAGATACTCATGGCCCGCCTTACCGATACGCATGGCCCGCCGTACAGATACTCATGGCCCGCCAAACAGATACCCATTCACCGCCGTACAGATACTCATGGCCCGCCGTACAGACACTCATGTACCGCCGTACAGATACTCATGGCCCGCCGTACAGATACCCATGCCCTGCTGTACAGATACCCATACCCCGCCATACAGATACTCATGATCCGCCGTACAGATACTCATGGCCCGCCGTAAACATACTCATGGCCCGACTTTCCGATAATCATGGCCCGCCGTACATATACTAAAGGCCCGCCGTACATATACCCATGGCCCACCGTACAGATACTCATGGCCCGCCGTACAGATACTCATGCCCCGCTGTACAGATACTCATGGCCCACCGTACAGATACTCATGGCCCGCCGTACAGATACCCATGCCCCGCTGTACAGATACCCATACCCCGCCATACAGATACTCATGATCCGCCGTACAGATACTCATGGCCCGCCGTAAACATACTCATGGCCCGACTTTCCGATAATCATGGCCCGCCGTACATATACTAAAGGCCCGCCGTACATATACTCATGGCCCGCCCTACAGATACTCGTGGCCCGCCGTACAGATACCTATGGCCGTACAGATACCCATGGCCCACCGTACAGATACTCATGGCCCGCCGTACATTTACTCATGGCCATACAGATACCCATGGCCCGCCGTACAGATACTCATGACCCGCCGTACATTTACTCAAGGCCGTACAGATAACCACCTGATGGCCCGCCGTACAGACACCCATGACCCGCCCAGATACTCATGGCCCGCCGTACAGATACTCAAGGCCCGCCGTACATTTACTCAAGGCCCGCCGTACAGATACTCATGACTAGCAGTACAAACATTCATAACCCGCCGCATATATTCCCGATACTTGAAGCCAGTTCTCCTGACTTGTGCACTGTCATACCCAGGGTGTCTGCAATGTCTTGTCTCAAACTTCGTGCTGGTCCACGCCTGTCTATTACTGTAGGTGTGTATGTAAGTGTGTGCGGGAGTGTGTGTCTGTGTGCTGTTACGTTTGTGTATTACTGTGAGTGTATGTGTGAATGTATTCATGTATGAATGTGTACATGTGGGCATGCATGCCTGTCTTGATGTATGTATAAGTGTGTGTGTGTGTTTTGTGTGTGTGTGTGTGTGTGTGTCTGCCTGTCTGCCTATCTCCTAACATTGTACTATGCATCGTTTATAATCACAACGTTCAGTTGACAATGTTGTTTCTATTTGAATGTAACATGCCTAATAGATAATTAATTGATGTGCGAAAGAAGAGTATTTGAAACTGCCGATTATAAGACGGGCTCGCATACTCAACTTGTAACCCTTTAAATATAAAGTTCGTTCGTTCGTTCTTTCATTCGTTGGTTCCGTGAACCATGCATTCTATAACTGATCTTTCCTAAAAACTGCAATGTTTAATATGGCTACAGTATTTCAGTTGCCGAATAATGATAATGAGCCGGATTTCTTCGATGCTCAGATCTTGTAGAATGCCATTACTCTTCCTCTTCTTGGTCCATGATACTATAAATCTTGTATGTTTCAACAAATTTCAATTCAGAAACAAAAATGTTCGTCCTTAGTTTGCAATCTGATAGCGCAATTTTGACAGAGGGCTGGGGTATTCCCGGACACGAACTTGGGCCTTCTGCGTGCTCGTGACCACCTCGTGCACCCTAAAGAATGCCTTAGCCTGAGATAAACAAGAGCTGACTGAATGGATTGCTGCTCAGTGCGGATTTGAAATTTGCAAATTGTTCAAAACATTTTTTTTTTTTGCAGAAAGGTCAATGACTATCAACCTCTGTCTCACTGGAAAGATACATATTATTAAACAGTGGTTCTCAACCGATGGGGAATTCCCCCCCCCCCCCCCCCCCAGGGGGGAATTTTAGGGTTTCCAGGGGGAATGAAGACCATTTCAAGATTGCGTTAATACAAGAACCGATTACTTGATATTGTTTTTCCCTTCATACTTTACAGTTAAGTACGTCTCATCCTTCAAAAATTCATTTTATAAAGTAAGTAGACCCACAAATCATGCTTTATGTGGATGTCTAGACTTGTTTTAGTATGTGCTATTAAATTTACCTTACATTACATTTTTACGTATACTGTGTAGGGGTGGGGGGATTTTTAGATAGGAAATATGAAAGGGGGGGGGGGATAACGTTCTGAAAATACGGTGAAAAGGTGGGGGGGGGGGGGGGGCACGGGCCAAATTTTTGATAGGAAAGGCGGGAATGACGTTCTGAAAATATGGTGAAGGGGGGCACGGGCCAAAAAAGGTTGAGAACCACTGTTCTAAAATATTTAACATTATTATGTTGTTTGTTTTGGGCCGTAGGTTCTTAATACTATTCACCATCTTCATTGCCATGGCCAGCTTACGCCTGACTTCTTTATGGCAGTTCCCACTGTTGTTGATAACGGAGACAAGATATTCAATGTGCGTGGCACTTTCTAAGTCTTCACTGATGGCTGTGATGTTTATTAGTTGACAGTGAGTTTTTTCTGAGGACATATTTTTAGTTGAGAAAATATTTTGATCTTGTTATTCTGACCTATGTTTCTTGACAAACAGGATCAACTATTTCAATCCTTTAGCGCTATTCTTGGGAGTAGATTAACGCTTGTGTCTACCTATCTGTCTGTCTCATTGTCTGTATCAGTGTATTTATTTATTTCTCTCTTTCTTTCTAGCTTATAATGTGTATGTCTGTGTGTGAGTGTTGTTAAATTGTTATAATAAAATAATAATTGTTATAATAATTTAATAATTGTTATAATAATATAATAATTGTTATAATAATAATAAGATAATATTTTCTCTTGATTAATTAATGATTTTTTGTTTATTTTTATTTTTCTATCAGTTATCAGTTGGGGTATCTTCATTGCACTCCGGACAGGTCCATAGGTGCTCAGATCCTCTCTCCCCTCCCCCCCCCCCCCCCCCAGCATATGCATCAGCGTTCGGTGGCTAATAGTGCCAGTTCTGTGCTGGTCTTTTTCTAACACAAAGTGCAAAACAATTTCATTGTGCACATTGTACTGACAGATCCTGGAAAAATCAAAACGAAAGATATTTCAGGCTCGTGTTTAACATGTATGAGATTACACGGCAAAATTAAAGCGTGACGTTTCAGTGCTACAGAAAATCTGGCTTCAAAGTGTAGAACGAGTGCGGGAAAAAACAATCATTTTGTTTCCAGTGACCTGTACGGATCAATTATTGATTATTGGGAATGTTCTAGATCCGATCTTAATCTTGATCGTGTAGAGTTCGATTGGAAACGGGATATTTGTAGTCACAGCTCGGTGATAGTATCGCTGTTTGAGCGCGACGCCGGAAATTGTTGAATAGGTTGTCAAGTATGTCAACAGGAGTCACGCAGACTGCTCTACCAGCAGCAATGGGAAGTTAACACCACTCTGTATACAAGTGGGCGTGGCAGAGACCTAGTGCTGCTACATCATCATCGTCATCGTCATCGTCATCATCATCATCATCATCATCATCGTCATCGTCGTCGTCGTCATCATCATCATCATCATCATCATCATCATCATCATCATCATCATCATCATCATCATCATCATCATCGTCGTCGTCGTCATCATCATCATCATCATCATCATCATCATCATCATCATCATCATCATCATCGTCGTCGTCGTCGTCGTCGTCATGTCGGGCACAGCTGTCGATACTATTCCCCTAAAACCATCATTCTTCACTGTTCTATATAGATTCATCCAAAGATCGCCTTCAATACCACTCCTTGTCTTTGAATAAATTCCATAACGTCTGGCGTTGGTGATCATAACTGCCACAGTATTCTGTCTCGAGTACTGCCAATCATCTTATAGTTCATACCGTTTGACGATGGTGATCACCCACAGCCTCCTGTCTCGCATATTGCCAATCATTTTTGATACCGATGTTCTATGTTTAATGTGTTGAAAAGGTCCCAATTGCTGGTTTATTATTATGGCTGCTTTTGGTTGTCAATACGTGCTTTTTATTTTATTATTCTCAAATCTGTATCATCAAAGTTTAAAATTGCCAACACTCGCCGGGCCATTTGGAGGTGATAATTTCGAGTCCCGATGGTCTAAAAGTCCAGGGGAGGGCGTGTCGGCAGGCAGTTAGTACGTGTGTGTGTGTGTGTGTGTGTGTGTGTGCTTGTGTGTGTACCTACGTGTGTGAGTGCGTGCATAGTATGCATTTTACAGGCAGGTAGGTGGGGGTGTAATTGTGTGTGTTTGTGTGTGTGTGCGAGTGTGAATGTGTGTGTGTGTGTGTGTGTGTGTGTGTGTGTGTGTGTGTGTGTGCTTGTGTGCTTGCATGTACGAGGGAAAGTGAAGTTAATAATTAAGTCACAAATGGCTGTAGAAAAATAACTACACATGATAACAACTTGAAATAAGTTTATTTTTATACATACATTGTCCCTTTATTTCTCAACATAATTTTCATCAACATTGATTCACTTATCCATTCGTTTTATCAGTCCACCCAAACCGGCTGCATAGAACTGCGTGCTCTGTTTTCTAAACCACGTTTTCACTTCACATTCAATTTCGGCGTCATTCGCAAAATGTCTCCCACCAAGGTGTGTTGTCAGTGTTTATGCTGACAAATGTTTAGCCCGTAAAGTGGTGCAAAACTGGGTAGAAAAAGTTACGCGGGGAGTCAATAAGTAAGTCACACAGTTCTGTGGGATGGCAGGTAAATGAAAACAAAGCACGCATGTCTATGCGGCCGGTTTTGGAGGACTAATAAAACGATGGGATAAGTGCATCAATGTTGGTGGAAATTATGTTGATAAATAAAGGGACAATGTATGTATAAAAATAAACTTACCTTCGTATGTATATATGTGTGGGTGGATGGATGCTGAAATGTACGAATGTATGTCCGTATGTAAATACGTATGCACGGGTACCTGCGCGCATGAAAGCCTGCAGGAATGTAGGTAGTTTGGTAGCTGTGTCTGTGTTTGTGTTCCGTACGGACAGGCGGAAAGACGGTCGCTCAAACAAACGGATAGACAGGCAGTCCAAAGAAAAGACAGAAGAACAATCGGACTGGCAGAAAGAAACCTAGTACTAATATAAAATTGAGACCTAGCATATTCAAAAAGCACCTTCTGCGTGGTTTCCCCGAAGCAGTAACGGCGTCACCAAGATTCCCTACTGTAAATAGAATAGCCCTATAATCAGGGCGCGAATCTTAATTGACTTGTGGAAGGAATGCACTAGGACTTGTTCTCAGGAAAGGCACATCCATTTGCTGCAGGCTGCGCAAAACTGACAGGGTTAGTCATATGAAAGGGAGCTGCACGCTTCATTGCTCACTATTTCACAAATTTTTTAACTTATAGACTGATTTTCTATAATTCCAGCGTGAGTTTGTAGTTCTGTAAAATATGTGTGAGTGTGTGTCTTCAGAGTATATTGTCTCTCTTTGTTTGTTTGTTTCATTTTGTTTCGTTCTTTATGTATGTCTGTCAAGTTATTCTGCAAAGCACAAGTATACATCTCTGTCTGTCTGTCTGTCTGTCTGTCTGTCTGACTGTCTGTCTGTCTGTCTGTCTGTCTGTCTGTCTGTCTGTCCGTCCGTCCGTCCGTCCGTCCGTCCGTCCGTCCGTCCGTCCGTCCCTCCGTCCGTCCGTCCGTCCGTCCGTCCGTCCGTCCGTCCGTCCGTCCGTCCGTCCGTCCGTCCGTCCGTCTGTCTGTCTGTCTGTCTGTCTGTCTGTCTGTCTGTCTGTCTGTCTGTCTGTCTGTCTGTCTTTTTTTACCGTGCATCTTAATGTCTTCCGTGTATCTGTCTCACTGTAAAATAAAGAATCCTTTTACACGCCATAAGGCGCCTTGGCCATACGGTTTTTGGCTCATAGTTGTATAGGGATATCGCCCCTCTCAGGGTGGAGTGGACACCATCAGGTCAATCTTATACATGCATATATATATATCTCTTTATAAGATTTTTTTTTTCCATGTTCAGGACTTGTAGAATTTCAATATCGTTCTTCTTGATCCACGACATTGTAAGATGTTTATTCTGCAACAGATATCTTTGAAAGCTAAACTGTTTATGATGATTACGACATGCTCCAATATTACATGTTTACGTTGTCATACAAGGAAAATATGTTGTCAAATAGTTTACTATTTTTCACTAAAGGAGTCGAATAGATAAATTTTAGCGTCTTGTGGAGGGAGAAATGCTAAGAAAAAGAGGCAGAGGATTTACATGAAAGACAAATGCTGAATACTAAAGTCGTTTTATTTAGCACCAGCATACAAGAATCACGCAAACCACGCCTGTACATATGCTTGTTAAGTCCATTATGTCCTGTCCAAATTCTTAAATCGATGACCTGTTCGAATCCGTAAAACGATGACCTTTTCGAGTCCTTAAAACGATGACCAGACCGAATCCTTAAAACGATGACCTGTCCAAATCCTTAAAACGATGACCTGTCTGAATCCTAAAATGATGACCTGTCCGAATACGTAATACGATGACCTGCCCGAATCCTTAAATGATGACCTGTCAACGCCGATCAAGAGAATGGATAATATCGCCGTTGGTCTTTTTCTCATAGTCTGTTGTAATTTCGCTTTCTTCCTGTTCATACCCTCCACCTCTTATGACAAGAGTTATTTAAAGAACCGATAACAATGCACTAGGGACATTCCCAAAAGTGCTCTATCCTTATCTTCAACAGCCAGCGGAAAATCCTGCTGCCAATGGCATCAGTAGCAGTCTGATTATGTGTCCGCCTGGTCTTTCCTGGGAGTCCTTAATGTCGGCCCTATTTTCTGGTCGCTCAATGCAGCATCATTCTATCCAGGTCCTGATAATCTATCTGTTCTTATGCATTATCATGCACCAATAACTCACCAAAGGATACAGACCCAATCAATCTGTCCTCCTGCTCATTTCCAACCACACCAGCATATCTGCCACATGGTGAATCATCAACATCATCATCATCAAGTGCCGTGCCGGCTGGCGTAGGCGTTCATGGCTATCCACAGATCTCGGTCTTTGGTGTTCTGGATCAACTCTGCTGCTGATATTCCTCCATGCCACCGTCTCAATCCGTCCAGCATCATTTCTCTTGGTCTGTCTCTGCCTCTCTTCCCCTCGATCTTTCCAGTTGTCATGATGTTCTCCAATGCCTCTCTTCTCATTACATGACCAAAGAAAGCTGTTTGTCTCTTTCTTATTGTTGTATATAGTGTTCTAGTTTCAATAGCCTCTTTCAGGCAATCGTTGTTAGTTACTCTGGCAGTCCAAGGAATTCGCAACATTCGTCTTAAAAACCACATCTCTCTTGCTTCTATGTTCTTCCTAATTTGTTCATTTACATTCCAAGATTCGCTGCCATACAACAAAACTGGTTCTATATAGCATTTTAGTACTCTCTTTCTTACATTCATTGATAGCGATTTATTGCATAAGATACTCTTCATTTTCTGAAATGCGGCTTTTGCCTGCCCTATTCTGCTCTTAATCTCTGTTGTACATCTTCCATCTGATGTTATAAATGCCCCTAGGTATTTAAAATTATCAACTTGGTTGAGAATTTCCCCTTCTATTTCTATGTCACCTATTGGTGTCCCCATTTTCTTTGATATCACCATTGTTACTGTTTTCTTGATATTCAAGGAGAGTCCTTTCTGTGCACTCTCTGATACTACAATGTCCAATAATTGTTGTAGGTCTGTTGCATTATCCGCCACCAATACTGTGTCATCTGCATAGCGTATATTGTTTATCCTGTATCCTCCGATTAGTATTCCTGGCTTCTCTTTGATCTCTCTCATTATTACTTCGCTATATAGGGAGAAGAGATCGGGTGACAAGACACACCCCTGTCGTACTCCTAGCTTTATCTGTTCGTAACTACCATCTTTATTTCCCATTTTAATTGCTGCTACTTGGTTCCAGTATATATTCTTTATTATTCTTAAATCTTTCCTATCAATGTTGATATCTTCCAACATTTTAATCAGCTCATCATGTTTTACTTTATCAAATGCCTTAGTATAATCTATGAAGCATAAATATATGTCTCTCTGTTTCTCTATTGACCTTTCTATTAGTGTTCGAAATATATATATATATATATATATATATATATATATATATATATATATATATATATATATATATATATATATATATTGCATTGTTTGTACCCTTTCCTTCCATAAAACCGTACTGTTCTTCACTAATTTCCATTTTTATTTTCTTTCTTGTTCTTCTCATTATAATTCTGAGTAGAAGCTTAGTGACATGGTTTATGAGGTTAATTGTATGAAAATCTTCACATTCAATTGCTCCTGGTCTCTTTGGTATTGCTATAAATACAGATTTTAAAATATCGCTCGGTAAATATCCACTGTTGTAAATATCATTTGGTTAATATATCTACCCCAAATTCTCCCTATACTTTTAATTCTTCTACTGTGATTTCATCTGGCCCACATGTTTTTCCTTTCTTCATATGTTTCATAGCGTCAGCGACTTCTTCTTTTAGAATAGGTGGGCCTTCTAAGTTACAGTCTTCTGTTAATTCTTCCCTTTCTCCATTATATAATTCTCTTATATACTCATTGCACCTCTTCATTATAGCACCTTCCTCCAATAATATCTTTCCTGTTTTTGATTTCAAACACCCTGTATTTATTCTTATTTTTCTTCCTGTGAGCTCACTGATTTGTCTGTGCATACTTGTTTGATCTTTAATGGAATTTAATTCAATTTTTTTGCATTGCTCATTTAACCAACTTTCTTTGCCTTCACACATTTATCTCTTATTTCTTTATTTATCTTAGCATACTCTTGTTTGTCATTGTTATTCTGTTTCCTTTTGTCCATCAGCATTAAGATTTCTTCATTCATCCATTTTTTCTTAGCTTTTTGGCTTCTCTCCGGTAATATTTCTTTGCTAGTTTGATGAATGGAGTCCCTTAACATTTCCCATTGATTATTTATACTCTGTATTTTAGCTATTGCATTGTACCTATTTTTCACAGTCACTCTGTATTATTCTTGAATTTCTTTATCTACTTTCAGAACCTCTTTATTAAGTCTCAGGATCTTAACCATCCCCCCCCCCCCTCTTTAATCTTACTTGTATTTGTCCACATAGTTGTACATGATCACTATTAACGTCAGCACCAGGCATTGTCTTTACATTAATTAATGCATTTCTAAATCTTTGATTAATAAGTATGTAGACAATTTGGTTTCGTATTTTCATATTAGGGCTTTTCCATGTGTATAGTCGTTTTTTATGGTGTTTAAACCATGTGTTTCCAATTATCATATCATTAAAATTTGCCCATTCTATTAGTTTCTCTCCTCGTTCATTTCTTGTACATAACCGTATCTCCCACTATATCCTCTATTTTTCCCCTTTTTACTTTTGCATTAAAATCTCCCAGTACTATTTTTATTTCTTGTGATCCAATTTGAGCTATTGCCATTTCTATTTCATTGTAAAAGTGTTGTATTTATTCTTCACTACTGCTTGTTGTTGGTGCATATACTTGTATAATATTTATATCTATTGGTTTGCCTTTGATTTTGACCATTATAACTCTATCTGAAATACACCAGTATCCATTCATAGATTTGGCTGTTTTTTTTTCATCAAATATTATTCCTACACCTTTTTCATGTGTGTCCCCTGCAGAATAAATTATTGTGTGTTTGTCGGTTATAATTTTGCCAGATCCCGTCCATCTCATCTCACTTATGCCTAGTATATTCATTTTCATATTTTCCATTTCTCTTAGAACATTGTTTAACTTTCCTAGCTCAATTAAAGTCCTAACATTTCATGTTCCTACTCTAAATATATTTAGTTTAGTTATAGTTTTAGTTTTGCCATCAGTAGCTGGATGACGGTGTGGTGTCACCTGTGGCTCATGACTGTCCCTACCGGACGAGGATGTCCTAAGACAGCCATTAACGTCGTTCACTATTTCTGAAATGTGTGTCGCTATGAAATCTTGGGAAGATAATGTGGTGGTTTCCCCTTGCCTTCCACATTCACATGGTGGTCTTTTAACTCTGCCTTTGACAGCCATTTCCGACTGTCAGGACAAGTGAGTGCCCTGCTCTGCTCAGCTGCAGAGTTGTCCACTTATTCCGGTGGATACTCGGTCCCCAGAGCTGTGTTAATCACACCGTAGTGTGTTTCCATCCTCTACCACGTGGAGATGCAGTTGGGATTTTCCCTTAATAAAGTTATGGTCTATGACCATAACTCTCCAGTACTTTTAGAGGACCATGGTGAATGACACATAATAATAATAATCGTCTGCAGCTCTCTGTCAAGGTAACACCAAATGAGCAGAATACAGAAGCAACGTTCAACGTACATCGACGACTAGAAGCCGGCTGACATGTACGGTACTTCAATATTTATTTCCGTCGAACGGCTTGTGACAATATTAATCAATAATAATAATAATAATAATAATAATAATAATAATAATAATAATAATAATAATAATAATAATAATAATAATAATAGTACCGTTCCCGTACTGCCGGGAGGGCCGGTATCGTAAAAATAAGCATAGTCACACCGCTGAACATGTACATTCAAATCCCAGGGAGAAAATCCTACAGATGCACTCTATATTTGATTCTTGTATTAAAGCCCATCTCTCTGCTTGAACCATGCCTGTCTTCACATGCTCTTAATACTCGGTGAGTCTGTTACAATCACGACATGCGGGTGCCGTTTGCCCTACGGCCAGCGGACTGCCTGCATTTCCATTCTGAGACTAGATGTTGAGAGGTAACATATGCCAGGTTCACAGGTCAGCATGGCCGAATGGATAAAAACACATTTTATTAAACATCCGTTGTGCTGATGCCGAGGTAAGCGGTTCAACCCCTACACCGGACAGCTGGACTGAAATGTTGACCTGTCGTCCTTGACTTGGGGACGTAAATTACAATTAACTGTGAGGTCGGAGTGGGTTCGCCTGATGGCTAGGAGTACTGTTAATAGGGAAAGCTAATCTACACGCAAAATTCAATCCATCACTACTATAAATAGTGAGTATGGACTACGCTTGAGTTCAAAGCGAACAAGCGCAAAAAAGTATGCCAGGTTTGCCTCCTCCAATCACCATCCACCGACCTTCATGATAAGTTCATCTGCCCTATATTTTCAACTACATCACAGTGGGACCATACCTAATGAAGCATTGAACGTTTTCCATTTATAACCATCTGCAACATCGAGCATCAAACTGATTTTATCAATTACAATCTGACATTTTCACAAAATATAAGTTCGTGAAAATTCGATTTTTGAGCGTGTACACAACATATCGAGTCTAGGGTTAGAAATTAGCAACAGGTGACTTGGAAGCGGATATATTTTGCGGTGTTATTGATGATATGAGGCGTCGGTCGTTAAGAAAGCAATGGCGAACTACTGAACGTAGAATTAACTACCAAATCACAAACAGAAAATACTTATGAGGTTGAATACAACGCCATGTATAATAAACGTAGTTAATTGAAATGACAATAACAATTTCAACTGCTCCTCTGTCCAACATTGGATGCGAAACCCACCAAAGTGTAACAGACGTATCTGTGTACCCAAGTTCAGACCAGGAAAACTAAACACCTCTTGTGTGCTCATTGAGTACTCACAGAAAATACTTATGAGGTTGAATACAACGCCATGTATAATAAACGCAGTTAATTGAAATGACAATAACAATTTCAACTGCTCCTCTGTCCGACATTGGATGTGAAACCCACCAAAGTGTAACAGACGTATCTGTGTACCCAAGTTCAGACCAGGAAAACTAAACACCTCTTGTGTGCTCATTGAGTACTCACTTACCTTGGCAGCTTCTAAAGTTGTTTTTTTTTTCATATCCTTCACAGGAAGTTGCAGTCAACATCAGCATTTTTCAGCTGCTGTTGATGTACTAGGCAAGATTACGCTCAGTAGTTTGCCATTGCTTTCTGAGCGACCGGCTCACATACCCCGTAAGTTACCAACGGGGCGAGAATCGCTACCGATTCTCGCACAGGTTACGTTACTCACGAGAATATTCGGGATTACAGAGAAAGACGTTAACTCCTAGGTCAGGGAGACCGGCCAAAAGTTGCTAAAGACTGAAAATATAGCCTACATCCATGTGGATGCGGAAAGCAGGGGGCGACAACCGTATTATGCATTCCTAGAAGCTGATTGTGACAACCAAACAGTTGCGTTAAGCAGGTGATCTATGTTATGAGAAGAAGTGGATTGGAGAACTTGGTGACAACCGGCAAGATCGAAAGGAACAGACCAAAGGGAGGACCGAGAAGTAAATACCTGGATGGGTTGGCCACATGGCATGGTCTGGACAAGAACACAGAGCTGATCCCCGATTCTGGTGATCGAGTGAAATGGCGAGTCATGACCGCCCACACTTTCCGGCATGGCACATGATTGATTGATTGATGGTAAACACGTAAACAGAATAATTAACGCGTGGAAGAAATAGATCACATTAATGTAATAATATGGTAATGACGTAAACATAATAATTAACGCATGGAAGAAACAGATCACATTAATGTAATAATATGGTAAAACCTGAATAATTAACGAATGGAAGAAATAGATCAAATTAATATAATAATATGGTGTTAAACGAAAAGTAACAACACAGTAAGCATGGATAAAACACTAAACCACTGTCCGAGTGTCGATGTCCATAACATTTGTCAAGAACAAAACGAACAAAAATGTATAAAGTTAATGTGAAATTACAACGTACATTAAAATTCAATATAAATATGTACACTGGGGAAAGAAAGCGGGGCTTCCAAGAATTGTAATAATGCGGAGAAGTGTAAGTGTGAAATAGGGAATAACATAACTATTCATGTGCAATATAAGACCGATGAAGAAGTTAATGATGAACTATTATATGAATGTGACACGGCATATAAAAAATAGGGAGGGTTTCCAAAGGTAACAAAAGTCGAGAGAGTCTTAGGAAGAATAATTAATATCTTGCGGGCAGTACCACATCTATTCTTATCCTGGACTGACGTGTTCAAATAAATGACCAACCAACACTGAGACAGTACACCCTGACATGACAATCAGTAGGTCAGTTTTCCACTGAGATCTGAAACGGTAAATCCCCAAGAAGAACGACCAATATATATTTTTGTTTCGGAAACTTCTCCAGCAACGTGAATTTACTTTGGTGTTCTAATGACATTTGCAGTCACAATCACAATGTCGGGATTGTAGCGCAAGAGAATCATTCTCCTAGATAAACGATTTCAGTAAGCGAAGTCTCATTGATTGTCTTCGACCACGGCGCGAACCTGAGACCTCAATTTCCACAATACTACAAATCTGGAGCCTCATTCTAGGTTTGTAGCCGACTAGCTTGATCAGTTTTCTTCAAATTAGCGGAGTTAGTAGGCGGGAGAAATTGGATCTTTTGAAAGTAGATGGGCATTATTGTGATAAAGTTGTATGCAGATGTATAAACAGGAATAAACAAAATACATGGTGGAACAATAGAGATGGGTCAGCTGAGATATAAAGTCTTTGGCAGGACCCATACATTTCTTACTGTTTTCTTGATCATACAAAACAACCACCAAGATCAATAGTAACAAAAGCGACTACAACTACTATTTCTACTACTACTACTACTACTAATACTGCCGGCTTCGTGGTTTAGAGGTTATGACTTTTCTCCGTAATCTCGTATACTCTCGTCGGTGACGTGATGACGGTGAGAATCAGGAGTTGTTCGAATCGCATCGGTAACTTACGGGGTATGTGAACCGGCCGCTCAGAAAGCAATGACAAACTACTGAGCGTAATCTTGCCAAGAAATCAACATACAGCTGAAAGATGCTGGTGTTGACAGCGATGTCCTGTAAAGGATATGCAAAAAAAAAAAAAAAAAACTACTAATACTACTAATCTAGTATTACTATTACTAATAGAATTACTGTTATTATTACTACTGTTACTATTACTACTACAAAGTTTACTACTACTACGACTACTAGTACTATTACTCTTTCCATCATGAGCCATGCCGGTAAGCGTGGGCGGTCATGTTCTGCCATCTCACTCGATCACCAGAGTCATGGATCAGCTCTGTGTTCTTGTCTTGACCATGCCACAAGGCCAAGCCATCCAGGTATTTGCTTCTAGGTCTTCCTCTTGGTCTGTTCCCTTCGATCTTACCAGTTGTCACCAAGTTCTCCAATTCATTTCTTCTCATAACATGCCCAAAAAATTTGACTGTCTGCGTCTAATGTCTCTAATCAGTTTACGATCTTCATTTGTTTCTAGAAGAACTTGTTCATTGGTTTTTCTGACTGTCCATGGTATTCTTTGCATTTTCCTCAGAAACCACATTTCTACAGCCATCAGATGTTTTTCAGCCTGACCGCTCATTGTCCAAACTTCACATCCATATAAAAGTACAGGTTCTATGTAACATCTCAACACGCTATTTCTCGTTTCAATTGACATCTTTTTATTGGTCAGTATGTACTATTACTACTACTACTATTACTACTACTACTACCATAAAGTGAACAAATCAAAGACGTTTCGTGCATTGTATTTTGGCGAACAATAAACGATTACTCAAATACGCCGAGTCATCAGCAATTAGGTATATGTAACCCTGGTTATGCAGTAGAAAGACTTTGTGGCTTTTCATTTACATTGGGGGTAACACGTGCTTAGCATTCCAACAGTATAACTGACTAAGTGTTTTAAGTATTTCATTTAAATAATTATAAGTGATATGTCCACTTCATACGATATATTTATATATAAGCAACCACGATCTAATTAGCCATACGTTACCTGCTCCGTGGCTAAAGGCTTGCGAACGCGGTTTGTGAGTCGGGTCGTGAGGGATGACCTTGCCTGCAAAATCTTGAGTCTGTCTGCAATGGTCGACAACGCCAGGATGCATCGCATACACACTATTTTGGTGTCCCTTATACATCCCAGACTCACCTTCATGGCTTCATTCTTTATGCGCTCTAGTTTCATTAGTTGACTTTATGGGACAGTGAGCATTCCTAGTCTATACTTTACCACTGAAATGATCAAGTGCTAAAATAGTCCGAATATCATTTTCTGCTCCATGTCCCAAGTTGTTATACTCTTCAGTGCATTGAGCCCGTTCAGATACTTTGTAACCACGACCTCAACATGATCCCAAAAAGACAGGCTTCTATTAAAAGTGATTCCCAGGTACTTCAGTCTGCTTTCTCTATTCACAGTTCTATGATTTATCGTGAGGTTAGTTAGTTAGTTAGTTAGTCGCGGTTCCAACTTCACGGCAACGGGTCGTCCCCATATTGCTCCGTTCCTGTGCCAGTGAATATCACAAAATACTCCTCACTGCCCCATGTGAACAATGGAATAGACAGGAGTGTCGGTGAGGTTTAGGAAGTCAGCTTTAACAATCCTATTGTCCAGAGAGCACCACAAGACAGACGCCTTTTCTGTGTCAATGTGTCGCCTGCAGCTTCTGGGCTATTTGACTTATGTCCTTCCCCTGCCTGGATGCGAGAACATCATCTGCAAATGTTAGTATCATTCCAGCCCCTAGTGCTTCCAGGCCTGCACTCTTGCTTGTATACACATTTAAAATTGCCCACCGGGTGGGGAGGGTATGATATTTGGCTCAGAGGTCCATGTACCCAGCCAGAGAGCCACTCTACGAGAATAAAAGACAGCTGCAAGCCAGTTCACCAACTAGGACATACTCTCTTCTCCAAAAAAGGCGTACGTATAAGTACATTTAAGAGCCACTACGTTGTGGCGGCTGCATATACATAGGATACCCTAGACAAACGCAAGCAGCTTTAGCTCAAGTTAGAAATCTGCTGGTAGTTGAAACTTGCAGGTCGAGTAGAACGCTGCCCTGCTAAATTTCATAATTAGGAAAACAACACATATCTATATGTATAAAATGTGTGCAATTCTAGAAGACATTCTATGCCTCGCCCGTGCTACAGATTTCGTTCACTGTTCCCTTGTGTGATCTATGCCAGGAGACTGAATGACTGCACCTTGCAGTATTGACTGGGGATATTTGTTACATTGTGCTTCAGAAAAATGCATAATAACTACAACCCATGGCGGTAGCGAATCTGACTGATCGTATTTGCGCCCACAATTGATGCATGTAATCACGTGGTCATTTCCACCATTACGCACCATCTTACGTCTCCCGCATATATCTGCAATAATTTTCTCTCTCTATTTAAAAAAAAATTTTTTTTTCTATTTCTGATCATTGCCATCCTTGCAACACAATCACCGGTGACTTGTTCACGAGGTGGAATACCAATGCATGTATTAATCATGTCCCGCTTACACACATCTGTGTAAACTAATAGAGGCCGACAGTGAGATCTTTAACCCATCCGTAATTCAGAAAAACAGATATGTTATTTGGTATTCTACCGATGTCCACACTCCTTTAAAGATGGGAGGAAACTGAATCAGATATAAGTTTAATTGTTTGCAATATTAGTGATCCTAAACCGAAAACATCAACGACTGACAATATGTATTTAGCAGGTCCGTTGTAAAGTATCGCTGTCAACACAATTTACCTTTATCAATCGATGTAAGGAATATAGTTCTTGAAAGCTATAGTGAGCCAATCCTGATATAAGGTAGCGAATCGTGGACAGTTAGCAGACAAGTGTTGAATTATGTGGAAGCTGTGAATATGAGGTTTTATAGAAAAACGATAAGAACTCTATGGAGGGATAGAAAGACTAATTTTGAAAGACGTTATCTCCCTAGGAAAACTGGTTACTCACATCAGAAGAAGACAGTCCACATTCTTTGGGCATTCATGTAAAGAGGAAAGCTGGATCATGTAATCACAAAGGGAAGGCTGGAGAGGAGAAGAGGCAAAGGGAGACCAGGAGTGAAAATGCTGGGCAGTTTAATATCATGTCAGAATATCGTTAGTATCAGATGTGATTTCCAGGGAATAACCCGGACAATAAATACCTGAAGAAGTCGGATGTGTCGGCCTAAAGGTGCAAATATCGAAGCTTGGCTGAATAGGCACAACGCAGTTACGTCTAAAACAACATTCCGGACAAATGCAGAACAAGAAGACGTGATTCGGAGCGCAAGAGACAGAAGTATGTGGACATACATGATCACCAATGTCACACGGCATGAAATGTACGAAGAAGAAACAAAAAACAAAAACAAAAAAAAGCAGACATGTAGAAATGTATGTTGTCCAATTACACATGGTGACGGGACCAATTCGATTATGGTCCACTTTCTCTATGACCACGTTCGGCCTGGCTCAGATCCAGTCTTTACCAATTTCATACTGTTACTGTTGGCTTCGTCGTGCCCTGATTTTATAGTAGCATAATAAATGGGGTGTCCACCTTCCTTCATAACCGCCTTCCCGTCCCAGGCAATTTTCAAATAATTCTAGAGATTACTTGGCACTCATTTTAAGAGGAGGAGTTGAGTTGAGTTGAGTTAAGAAACGATATCACTGCACTCAGGACATTCCCACACGCGCTCCGCCCCCTTTGTTGGTTCCAACTGCCATCTGATTGATGATTCTCCTGGTCTTCCCCCTCAGAGCCCCTGCCAAACCCCAACCATATCATTCTCTCCACATTCGGGTGCTCAGTCTGTTCCACCACTTTCTCCACCTGATCCCACAGGCGCTCCTCACCCTCTCAATATTTTATAGGTAATCTGCAACCGAGAAGTGCATTCCCTGCCAGCCTATCTTCATGTTCATTCCCACGCTCTCCCTCATGGCCAGTGAGGAAACCCCATACAATTCTCACAATCTGTGACCTCTGTAGCGAGGCAAACCATTCTACGAGTACACAAAGCATTCTGCACTTTACTAAGCATACTCCGTGAGTCCGTAATGAAAACAATGTTGTTGCAGCGGTCTCCCCCAACCATCGTAACTGTTGCTGTTACTGCTTCCATCTCCATTTTCAAACATCGCACGTTAGCCTTCGCAATGAAACCCCAGCCACTACGTCTGTTTCTCACCACTGACCCATCTGTGTATATCACTATATCACCTTGCTGGGTATTGCCCGGCATTTGTTGTTGCACCTCATACTCTGTGCAGGCCGCTGCCCATTTCCTGCACTCACAACCCAGTGTGACTAGTGTGACTATTACATTGTGCTAGTCCGACATGTTTTCCTGTACTTATACTCACTCTTTTTTACGATTGATGATCTCTATTTCACAAACCTGGCTTATATATATATATATATATACATCCATCACTTGCCATGCCCGAAAGCGTGGGCGGTCATGACTCACCATTTCACTCAATCACCAGAGTCGTGGATCAGCTCAGTGTTCCTGTTCCGACCATGCAATGTGGCCATGTCATCCATATAGTTACATCTCTGCCTTCCTCTTGCTCTTCTCTCCTTCTCATCTCATATCATCTCATCATGTTCGTCTTGTACCTTGCGGTGTCGAGGGGAAGTATAAACAGCAGGAGAGTGCCCGCTTATGGGCTTCATGTATCGATGTATCTTCTCTCCTTAATCTTGCCAATTGTCACAAGCTCTCTAAAGTTTATCTCTTCTCATAATATGATCATATAAATTTGACTGTCTGCGATTATTTCTATATTCAGTTTACGGCTTTCATTTGCCTCATGTAGAACTCGCTCAATGGTTTTTCTGTCTGTCCATGGCATTCTTTGCATTTCCGTCAGAAACCACACTCCCAGTGTTATTAGATCTTTCTCAGTTTGTCTGCTTATTGTTAACCTTTAACATCCATACAAAAGTGCATTTTCTATATAACACTCTTTCTCGTTGCAGTTGATACTCTTTTTTTTTTTATAATTAGTATATTTTCCATTTTGCAAAAGGCTACCTTTGTCATAATGATTCTTGTTCTAATCTCTTCAAGGCCCCTCTCATCAGGTTATGTTACTGTTCCGAGATAGTGGTACCTATATTGATAACTGTCTATAGTGACTCTCAGGTTCTGTAAAGACACTATAGGGACACTGTAATGACACTATAGGGGACACTATAGAGATCTGATGTAAGACACCAGCCATCACATGTGAATAATTACAATCAACTAACTCCTCGCCACTCAACTGGCACATGATGATGCACATGATAATTCCCCCACAGTCTGCGGTTTTACAGACATGTATTATTACCGGCATAGTTCCAGCTGTCAGAACTCCACACTCCCACATGGTTTGGTAGCATAATGATCAACCCCACCTTAGCGTCGAGCTTGCTTGGCTTCCTTCATTATACTCTTTTTTCCGTTGACTTATCTTGAGAGCCTGTTTTCTACAAAATGTATCTTGATTACCTGCATTTCGGGCATGCTTTCCTTATTTTTACATTGTTTCCTCGTTCAGTTTCTGCTTCTAGAATTGACTAATTTTCTGCATGGATTACGGAGTTAGTTAACTAGCTTTGTTTTCGCAATGAAGTTCTTGTTTGTTAGCCAGAGATACGCATTTGATTTGTTGTTAATCTGGACCAAAGGATGTTGCCAGACGTCTGTGATTGTTTGTGGTAGCTTTTCTGCCTACGTTTGTGAATGTAATGTGTGGGGTTTTATTCTCAAATATATCTTCAGGCAACGCAAAGTATGTCAACAGTCTGTGCGTTTCAATATAGGTTGTTCAGCAAACATACATACAAACATACCTATCTACCTACAGACAGACAAACACACACACACACACACACACACACACACACACACATACACACACACATACAGACATACACATCAACCTCTATATCTGACTTCCTTCTTGCCTGTGAATGTGTGTGCGTAATACGTACACACATCCATCCATGCATACATGCACACACGAGTGCACGCACATCAACACATATCCACGTCACACACGCATCTAATCACGTATGATTCTTTACTTGCCTATTTTTACTTGCTTGTTTACTTACTTACTTACTTACTTACGCACACAAGCGCAGGCAAGCGTAAACTAAATAATGTATAATGACACACGTTACTAAATAGTTAAAGTTAAAAAAAGAGTAGTTGCATATCCTTTACTGGACGTCGCAGTCAACCACATAATTATGTTGTTGTTGCTGTTTGTGATTTCTTGGCAAGTTTGCGTTCAGTTACTTAACAGTACACATCCATCGTCTTCTTCTTCAGCATTCCCAGCCATTGAGGTTCTTTGCTGCAGATACAAGCCGTCTCCATCGTATCTCTGGTTGAACTTCTCTTGCCAGTCACTAATTCCAAGAGCTTTAGGGCTGTATGTATATTATCTCTCCACCGTCTTCTTGGTCTACCTCGGGGTCTGCGGTCATTTATTTCCTGAGTGTAAGCGAGTTTTGTTTCCCTATTATCTTCCATTCTTTCTATATGCTCCAGCAATTGCAGCCTTCATTATACCAGTGATTAGCGGGGACTTAAACATATCATAAATGTCTCTGTTGCTTCTTCTTTTCCACTCTCCACTTTGTGTTTTCCTAATGGGCCTAAAGATGCGTCTTAAGACTTTGTTCTCAAAGGTTTGTAAAGGGCTGGCAAAATTCATATGAATTACCTCATTTATGTTGTGGGGAACACATTCTATATGTGTAACTTACAAGTACACGTATCACTGAATGTCTAGTATTTTGAGATGTTTACATACGTATGCACGGGTGGTAGTGTACCCGTGTACGAAGTTAGTGGTCAGTTTTCAGTCTGACCAGTGGCATAATTTGTTTGCCCAGTCATTACAGAACTGGATACAAACCAGGATCGTAAATGGGTAGGTACCATAATATTGTCTGGGGAAGAACGGCGACGAAAAAGGAAACTGGATACCCCATCTCAGTGGCCTAGAATATGTGAAGAGCTAATACTTGACACAACAGCGACACGAGCACTAAATACAGTACACACTGGGAAAAAAAAAGTTCGTTGCATATTCTTTACAGGATGTAGCAGTAAAACCCGACATTTGTTGGCTGTTCGTGGTTCCTGGGCAAGTATATTGTCTTTAGTTTGAAATTTCTTTCAAAGCGAAAGGCACCCATACCTATTCATAACAAACACAACGCAACGCAGTCTGCTGCCACATCGCCCGCAGCTGTGTTTCGAACTCGGTATGTGGGTTTGCAAACTGCGTTCGTAACACCTTCGTCACGGAGCCAGTCTAAATACTAAAACGACACTAAATATTACGACCTCATTGTACACGTATTTAGAGTGCAGTACACCCCCCTCTCTCTCTCTCACTCTCTCTCTCTCTCTCTCTCCACACACACACGCACACACATATATGCGCGCGCGCGCGCGTGTGTGTGTGTGTGTGTTGTTTGTCTATCAAGAATGATGATGACCATTCATTTTATCCAGTGGGGTTGAAAGTATGGAGCCATGAGTTCCAAGATGGCTGATAAGGCCTATTTTGGCTCGAAATTTTCTTTGACAATGTGGGCAAAGAATGCTTGACGTTCCAGGAGGAGGATCGCCAGCAGTAGTTTATCTGTCCAGCCTTTTCTTCACAGCTCTTGCAGTCCTGATGGCTTCTCAAGTGACTGCACCCTTGCGTAATGATGTACGCCACAAATTTATGTCTTTGTCAGCAATATCCCAGTTGTCAAGATGAATTCCAAAAGCTTTCAGTGAGATTTTCAGAGTCTTTAATGCGTTTCCTCTGGCCGCCTTGGGAGTGTTTAGGGAGTCTGTGATCTGGCATGCGAGTTAAGTGACCATCCCAGCGAATTTGATTCTTCATTATTAGAGTGTGGATACAGGGCACTGGCGCTCTTTCTAGAACTTCAGTGTCTGGGATCTTGTCTTGCTATTTAATCTTCAATAGCTTCCTAAGGCAGACTGTGTGGAAGTGGTTTAATTTCCTAGCGTGTCGCTGATAAACAGTCCAGATTTCACAAGCATGTAGCAGTGTGAATAATACAACTGCTTTGTAGACTTTCAGCTTTGTTTGTAGGCTTATTCCATTTCTTTTCCAAACATTCTTGTACAGTCTGCAAAAGGCCACACTGGCCTTGGAGATTCTTGCATTCACTTCGTAATCAATAGTGGCAGCTTGTGACACAGTGCCAAGATAGGTGAATTTGTCCACAATAGTTAGCCTATGACCATTCACCTTGATATTCGGCATGGTGTGATTATTCCCTGTAGCTGGCTGGTACATAACTACAGCCTTTTCCGAGTTGATATTGAGCCCAAAGATGGCATAGGCATTTGAGAAAGCTGAAATATTGTGTTGCATATCTGCCTCTGAGTTGGCATATAGAGCGCAATTATCGGCAAACAGCTGCTCTCTGACGGTGTCGCTTTTAGTTTTGGCTTTAGCTTTCAGCTGTCTGAGATTGAACAACTTTTCATCCATGCGGTAGTTGATGTCTATTCCAATGTCGTTGTTCTCAAATGGCAATCGTCAGCATAGCTGGAAACATGAGGCTGAACAGTGTTGGTGTGCCAGGACACATCCTTGCTTCACCCCATTGGTAACAGGAAAGGGCTCAGACAGTTCACCATTTTCCTGTACTCTTACCTGCAAACCATCATGAAACAGCCGCACTAATTGGACAAACTTTCTTGGAGAGCCATATTTCGCCAACATCTTCCACAGTCCTTCTCTGCTGACTGTATCAACAGCTTTGGTAAGGTCATTGAAAGTGGAGAACATTTTGGAGTTCTGTTTCTAACATTTCTCTTGCAGTTGCCTTGGAGCAAAAATGATGTCAACAGTTCTTCGTTCTTTTCTGAAGCCACATTGATTCTCAGGAAGAAGACCTTGGTCGAGATGGGCCGTGAAGCGACTGAGAAGTATTCTTCCCTGCTATTAAGAGCAATGTGATGCCACGGTGGTTGTCACAGGATTGGCGGTATCCTTTACGTTTATAAAGGTGGACTATTGACGCTTCCTTGAAATCTTGTGGCATGGTCTCGTTCACCCATATGTTTGTAAAGACTTGATGAAGCTGCTCTATTAGAACCGGCCCACATGCCTTGTATATCTCTGCTGGGATGGAGTCAGGACCAGGCGCCTTACCTCTGAAAAGTAACTGGATGGCTTTGTTTACTTTCATTATGGTTGACAGGTCATCAAGTGTCTCATTGGTAGGAACTTGAGGAAGGCAATTGATGGTTTCTTCATCGAAGAAGGAAGTTGCATTTAAGATATTGCTGAAATGCTCTGCCCGCGTTGAAGGATTTATTTCTTTTCGGTGACCAATGTTCCCCCATCTGCACCGAGGAGGGGAACTATGCCTGGTGATTTAGGACCGTAAACTGCTTTCACTGAGTCGTAGAAGTTTCTCATATCATGTCTGTCAGCAAAGCCTTGAATTTCATCAGCTTTGTTGCTCAGCCAGGAGTCCCTCATGTGCCGAAGTTTCTGCTGCACTACTCTCCGAATGTTATTGAAGGCATTTTTTTTTTTATGTTGACTTCGGGTCATTCAAATATGCATTGAGGAGAAGATGTTTCCCGGCCAGCAATTGGTTGATGTCTCCGGAATGTTCATCAAACCAGTATTTATGCTTTTTTTTGGGGGGTGGGGGGGGGGGAGGCGCTGGACCCAGGATTTTCATAGTAGTGTTGTAAATTATGTCCATTAGGGCTCTCCACTCTGCTTCCGCATCCTGTTTAGCTGCAGCATTGGGCTTGAGGCGGTCTTCCAGCTTATTGTCAAACGCCAGCTGCATTTTTTTGGGTGCTGTTCAGGCGGGTGACATTTAGGTTTTTCTTCCATTTTCATCCCTTGAGGACGCCGTGATGGTTTGATGTGTGTGTTTATTTTCAAGATAATGAGACGGTCGTCTGTCCAACATTCGGCACCAGACATGGATTTTGTCACCCGATCTTGTCTGTCACACCTCCTGACGATGACATTGTTTATGAGGTACCAGTGTTTCTAGCGAGGGCGCGTCCACGATGTCCTATTTCTCGTGGGAAGACGGAAAATTGTGTTAGTGATCAGGAGATCGTGTTCAGCACAGGTCTGAAGGAGGAGAAGTCCATTGCTGTTATAATTTCCGACACCGTCCTTATATTGATGATACTCGAAGAGGCGGTGCCCTTGCCTACTCTGGCATTGAAGTCGACAAGGAGTATAAGTCTGTCTTCTTTGGGAACAGATGTTAATACGTTGTGCAGGTCCTCATAGAACTTATTTTTGAAGTCATCTTCATTGGTCATAGTTGGTGTGTAGACACTCTCGATGGCTGCATGCTTCTTTCCTTTCAGCAGGGGTAACTTAATGGTCATAAACCTGCCCTTTTATAGCCTCTGGAAATTCAGCTAGTCTGCGAACCAGGAACGACTTAATGGCAAGTCACACACCGAATTGGCGTCTTTCTTCGCTTTTCCTTCCACTCCAGAAGAATATGTTGCCGGCATGTACTTCGCCGATTTGGCCTTCTGCAAGTCGTGTCTCGCCTAAGGCTGCAATGACGATGCTGTATTGTGCCTGCCCAGCTCTCTCCCAATCAGTGCTGTTGGTCTCTCTGGGGCCGACGCGCAGCAGTCTCTGTCAGGTAGGGTGCGCCATTCCAAGTTCCGATTGCCAAGGGAATATGATTTGCTCTTTTAGCTTTACCTGTTTTTTTCTTTGTTTGTATGTCGACCGCAGTATAGGGTACCCACCAAACGCGGCTAGCTGGTTAGGTAATGATGGAGAAGACAATGGTTAGGCATCTTTTCTAGCCCCTTCCTCTTGCTATGGAGGTGAGCAGTACTTTCCTGTAGAGGGCTGCTCAGTCACTCAGGGGGCTACCGAATCCCACTGCTACTCCGGTCAGTAGAAGACGACCATATAGCCTGAGCGGCCTATGTGCAGGTCTGCACTAGGGCTGCCAGCGTACCCACGACTGCCGCTTCGCCCTCGCCCATCGCCACGGTGCTTTAAAGGTTATATATGAAATTGTATGAAGAATCACTTTGTGATGAACTGAATTAAAGTGAGGAAGAGTTGCGCAATTCGTCGACCTCAGTCTCTCGCCTGAGTCCATCTGAGTCCAATGGCAAGACAAGTCAAGACGACTGGAAACTAATACAGGAGCAGTCGCTGACCAGGGCGCTGTACGTGCCTTGCCGTGCTCATTACGTTCCAAAACGCTTTGCAGGTAAACGCCGTATTTCCCGTTGAATCAACAATGATTTCTTCACGCTGTCTGCCGAGTCCTGTTTTCACATGCTTGGTAGGCATACCCTAGTTCACCGATTGGTTTGACACCAAATCGCTACCCACGCTTTATTTAGCCAGCCTGTCACAGCTGTTGCCCAGGAGTATTAGGGGGGGGGGGGGTGGCCGCTGTCGCATGCTGACAACTACTAGGAGCCACAGGCGTGAGCTGGATATCAGGCTTGGACCAGTGGGGGATGGCCCTGAAAGAGCGTGATAGTCATCCTTACAAAAGGTGCTACCAATGCCTTGGCTGACACCCCGTACCCCTCTCTCTCTCTCTCTCTCTCTCTCTCTCTCTCTATATATATATATATATATATATATATATATATATATATATATATATCCATATCTCACTTTATCTCTCTATTTCTGACTCTCTCTCTCTCTCTCTCTATATATATATATATATATATATATATCCATATCTCACTTTATCTCTCTATTTCTGACTCTCTCTCTCTCTCTCTCTCTCTCTCTCTCTCTCTCTCTCTCTCTCTCTTTGTGTCCTACTTTCTCTTTGTACCTTTAATTCTCTTTCCCTCTCTCACTTTCTCGTGGTCTTTGCCTTTATCTCTTTAGGTTCCCGGCCGACCCAGTTTATAAATGGTCCCAGGATATGACTTGAGAAGTGTAGGGGTCGGGTGTGATACTTACCACGTCACCAGTAAGTGAGATTTGGTTTTTGAGCCGTAGGTCAACATGGCCGAATAGATAAGATCGCGTGTTCTTAAACATCCGGTGTGCTGATGCCGAGGTAAGCGGCTCAACCCCTACACCGGACAGCTGGACTAAAATGTTGACTTGTAGTCCTTGACTTTCGGACGTAAATTACAATTACCTTTGAAGTCGGAGTTTATTCGCCTGATGACGTGGGATTCTTTAATACATTGGCACCTTGCCGTCTTGACAGACGATAGTTTGTGCTTTAAAAAGGCATAATAACTTTTAACTATGGCGGTAGCGAGTGTGACTGATAAGGCCAATTTGCGCTGTAAATGTCCGTTCACAGTGGGTGCATCTGAACACGTGGTCATTTCCACCATCATTCACCATCTTACGTCTCAAACGCTTGGTGTGTGACTTTTCTGCAATAATTTTCTCCTTTGACTTTATTCCATTTCTGATATTTGCCCTCCAAGCAACACGTTCAGCGGCGACTTGCTCCCAATGTGCATTATCAATGCCTGGATCAATCATGTCCCGCTTACACACATCTTTGTATCGTAGTAGAGGCCGACCCTGAGATCTCTTACACATCTGTAATTCACCAAAAAAGATATCCTTTGGTATTCTACCATCATCCATCCTCCTAAGATGTCCTATCCATCTAAGTCTACGAAGACTGAGCATGGAATAAACTGTCACACAACCTGATCTTTCCAATACTTCAGTATTTGTGATTTTGTCTTGCCACTTAATACCAAGAATTCTTCGCAGACACCGCATATGAAAGCTGTTTAAATTGTTCTCTTGGTGTGAGTAAGTTGTCCAGGTTTCACTGCCATAGAGAAGAGTACTAAGGACACAGGCTTGATAGACAAGGACTTTTATTTTGGCAGTAAGCTTCCTGTTCTCCCAGACTCTTTTTCTTAACCTGTTCATTGTTGTTGCTGCCTTACCAATCCGAATGTTGATTTCCTGATCTAGGGATAATTTGCTATTTACCACTGATCCTAGATATGTAAAATGGTCTACTATCTCTAGTTCGGCGTCGTCAATAAAGATTGATGGTACCCCATGTGCACCTTGTGACATAATCTGTGTCTTCTTTTTGCTAATTGTTAAACCAAATTCAGAACAATCATTGGAGAATGCAGATAGTAGACATTGCAATTCTTCCTCAGAGTGGGTCGTAACTGCAGCATCATCTGCGAAAAGCAACTCTCTGATCAGTACCCTCCTAATTTTGGTCTTAGCCTTCAATCTCTGAGCATTGTAGAGGCCGCCATCTGAGCGTGAGTGAATGTATATACCACCATCCTGATCACGAAAATGCATATTTCAGTAGAAGTGAAAAGTATATTCCAAAGAGGGTGGGAGCTAGTACACAACCTTGCTCCACTCTTGATTTCAAATTCTTCAGAAGTTGCACCATCAAACTTGATTATACCCTTCATGCCTGTGTGGAACGATTCCACAATGGACAGAAGAGTTGGTGGGCAGCCAATCTTCTTTAGTGCCTTGAACAGACCCTCACGACTGACCAAATCAAATGCCTTTGTGAGGTCGATGAAGGCAATAAACAGTGGTTGATTCTGTTCACGGCATTTTTCTTGCATTTGTCGCAATGAGAATATCATATCAGTGGTAGACCGGTTCTGTCGAAAGCCACACTGTGATTCGGGGTAGACTTGATCTCCTAGGACTTGAAGTCTGCGCAGAACAATTCTGGCAAATACCTTTCCAACAATACACAGAAGTGAGATACCCCTATAGTTGTTGCAGTCGCTCCGATCGCCCTTGTTCTTGTACAGTGTTATGATGCTTGAATCTTTGAAATCCTGTGGGACTTGTCCTTCACCTCAGCATAGCTCTATTAGCTGGTGGATCTGTATAGTGAGTGTGTCTTGCCCACTCCTGATAACCTCTATTGGAATCCCATCCTTACCTTGAGCCTTGCCAGATGCAAGTTCATTTATAGCACACTTAACTTCTGTTATGGTGGGAAGTGTGTCCAGGTGGTCAAGAGTTGGTAGAGCCTCTATGGCGTTGAGGGCATCATCCGCTAGTTTGGTCTCACTTGAGTAAAGCTCCAAATAGTGCTCTACCCATCTGTCCATCTGCCGTTTCTTGTCAGTGATGATTTCTCCAGTCAAGGTTTTCAATGGTGCACTTCTTTTGATCACTGGACCACAGGCTTTCTTTATTCCTTCATACATGCTTCTTATGTCTACCTTATCACTTGCGATTTGAATGGACTCACATAACTTGATCCAATAATCATTTGCACACTGCCTGGCAGCCTTTTGCACATCCTTCCTAGCTTGCCTTAGCTCACTCAGAGTGTTACGCGTTGGTCTTTCCTTGGTCTCTTTAATAGGGAAAGCTAAACCTCACGCACAATTCAGTACAGCACTACTAGAAGTAGCCGTCTCACTGGTGGAGATGCTAACGACTTTCTCCGTAATTCTGTATATCCACGTGAGGAATACAGCCGCGCGAGATTCGGCAGCGGATCACATCACGTCGATTATTTACGGGGTATGTAAGCCGGTCGCTCAGAAACCAATGGCAAACTACTGAGCGTAATCTTGCCAAGAACATCAACAACAGCTGAAAATGCTGGTGTTGACTGCACGTCCTACAAGGGACATGTAACTTTAAAAACAAATAACTACTAGAAGTAGTTCGTATGGACTAGGCTTGAGTTCAAAGCGAGCGAGCGCAAACTAAAACCAAATAAAAAACATATGGGCCTATTTCTGTAGGCCTAATACGCCTCGGGCCTGCAGAGTGACCTTACCGTTGTGTGCAAACAATATGTGGATGTGTCGTTGGAGCAACAGTTTCCACGAGTGTACATAACACGTCAGCTAATATGGTCAGTAATACCCAATCTGTAAATTTCTAGCAGAGCTGTACTGTCGAAACAAATGCAATTTTGTGCCTAGTGGGGTGGACAACTGGAACTAATGTGCCGGTTCACTAGCGCATGCCGCGGCCTTTCCAGTAACTGTGCCTTTCGTTGCTCTTCTTTCTAAGCCACTGTCTTGTTTAATATAGCCAAAGTATTTCAGTTTCCGAGACATGATGCCATGTCTAAGACATGATGCCGTGTCTGAGACATGATGCCGTGTCTGAGACATGATGCCGTGTCTGAGAGTTCTCTTCGCTGTTCAGATCACATAGATCAGTGATTCTCAACCTTTTTTTGGCCCATGCACCCCTTCACCAGATGTTCAAAGTGTCACTCCCCCCTGTCGTATTTCCTCCCTATAACCCCCCCCCCCCCCCCTTTCCGCTGTGAACACCAGCATTTTACTGATGTTGTTGATGTCTTGGCAAGTTTACGTTCAGTAGTTTACAATTGTTTCTGAACGACTGGCTCCCATACCAACACATTAAATTCCAGCGCAACGCAGTCTGTTTTCTATATTGGTCTATTTTATTCTGATATTGAGGTATACGATTTATGATTATCGCATGCCTCTGCCTATGCGCTTTCGGTACCGTTTGATTTCAGTTTCTGGTACAGGTGCATCGTTTAAGGGGCGGCATTTGGGTGACATTTAAGGGTCGGCATTTCGAAGACTTGCATCATCCTGAGAAAATCTACAGCAGGGCCCTGCTGTAATGTGTGTCCTGAAGTTACGTCATAGCATAGTGACATTGCTTACCGTCTGCGTAACATCATTTTTGCTGAATTTGAAAAGTCTCGGTTGCTGGTAATTATGGTGCTAAAGTTCCGGTGTTTGTAAAGTCTCACTAAATTGTGTAAGTAAAACAAATTTTTAAAAAAAGTACATGATGTTCTCAAACAATGTATTAAACAATTAATTAAATTAGTTATAATAATCACTGCTATGGTGTAACGATGTTTTTAGGGGAAGCTTGAAGGTACCAATAAAATATTATTATTATTATGTGATATTATATTATTTGTGAAAATTTATTCAAAACCAAAACAAAACAAAACAACAACAGCAACACGCAGTGATGCTCTAGCTGTGTGTGCAGTTATGCCATCTTGCTGGACCAACGCTTCTTCAATTTCACGTTCATTCAGCTGTTCTAAGACAGGTGCCATAAAGTCAGTACGGATCCGATTGGCATTTATTGTGTTGTGGAAGACAATTCGTCCAGTAAAACATTTTCTACTGACAGCACAACATATCGCAATTCTCTAATAATGCAGAGGCGCTTCATGAAATGCATTGGGATTAAAAGTGCTCCGAATACGATTATTTTGGCTAATAACGTATACAGATAGATTAAATCATGCCTCATTATAGAAGAATATTACATCGAGAATTCACTTCTCTTCTTAAGAATGCTAAAGATGCTTGAAACCACGTGGAATATTTGACTCTGGATTGATTATCACACTCTTTTAGTTCAGACACAACAGACATGTATGGATGAAAATGTAATCGTTGTTTAAGAATGTTTTGCGCCGTACTAACTAATACGTTCACTAGTTGCGACATTTCTTTAAGGACTTGCTTGGGCTTTTTATGATTCTGTTTTGGATCCATCATGTGCCATGTCGGTAAGCGTGGGCGGTCATGTTCTGCCATCTCACTCGATCACCAGAGTCGTGGATCAGCTCCGTATTTCTGTCTCGACCATGTCACAAAGCCAAGCCATCCAAGTACTTGCTTCTAGGTCTTCCCCTTGGTCTGTTCCCCTTGATCTTACCAGTTGTCACCAAGTTCTCCAAATCATTTCTTCTCATAACATGCCCCAAAAATTGTGACTGTCTACGTCTAATGTCTCTAATCAGTTTACGATCTTCATTTGTTTCTTGAAGGACTTGTTCATTGGTCTTTCTGGATGTCCATAGTATTCTTTGCATTTTCCTTAGAAACCACATTACTACAGCCATCAGATGTTTTTCAGCCTGACTGCTCATTGTCCAAGCTTCACATCCATATAAAAGTACAGGTTCTATGTAGCATCTCAACACTCTTTTTCTCGTTTCAATTGACATATTTTTATTGGTCAGTATGTTTTTCATCTTGCTAAAGGCTACTTTTGCCATGGCGATTCTTGTTCTAATCTCTTCAAGGCATCTCCCATCAGATGTTATTACTGTTCCGAGATAACTGTACCTATTCACTTGTTGAAGAATATTCCAATTTACTTGTATATTACATTGTGGTATTTCGTTCTTCCTAGTGACGACCATAATCTGTGTCTTTTTACAATTTAATTCTAACCCTAGTTGTTCACTGTGTGTAACAACCGCATACTACTAAATTTTGCAGGCCCTGTTCATTGTCTGCAATCAAGACTGTATCATCTGCATATCTAATGTTATTGATGCATCGTCCCCCAATGTTGATTCCTTCCATATCTTCACTATTTCTGAAAATACTTTCACTGTACAGGGAAAACAGATCTGGAGACATTACACATCCCTGTCTCACACCTCTCTTAATAGACTGATATTGGCTTACTTCAATATCAACTCATATGGCAGCTTGTTGTTTCCAATATATGTTTTTTACAAGTCTAAGGTCTTTTCCATCAATTTGTAGATCTTCAAGCATCCTTATCATGTTGACATGTCTCACTTTATCGAAAGCCTTTGTGTAGTCAATAAATTTTTGGATAACTAAGCAGTTTTCTTCAGGCACAGCAGCCCTACCATATCACGGAGCATCTTCCACATTTCCCATAGCAAGAAACTTATTCAATAAATGCCTAACCGTAATGCGACGAGTAGATTGTTTATCAGTAAATCTAGCTATAAATCTTTGATCAACAACTCGTGTGTATCGACGGCTATTTCGAAACATTTGTTCAACCAAAAAAATTCTTTCTTCCGTTGATAACACCATTCTGTTTGGAGTGCAAAGAATTACTCCAACAGACGACAACCATTCGCTGCATATTGCTTCACTATGGACTGTGCAACACATTTTTTTATGACATCAAGTACTTCATTTTCCAATGTGTTCTAAATACAAAGTGTAGTGAGACTTTACAAACACCCGGTAGTTAGGTTGTGTAAGTCAAGGCCGTTTTTCATGCCCTTGGCTCATTGGGCATATGGTGCTAGCCCCAGTTTGTATAGATCAATTGAGGCTCAGTGGGTTCAGTGGTTAGTGTCACGCCGGCCGCAGTTACCTCTCAAGACCTGTGGGTATTGGTATTCGTTGATTTCTACCTGCATCATTTGTTACAAACTTTATCTCATTCGTGAAATATTGTGTATTCGTTGATTTCTACTTACATAATTTGTTACAGACTTTATCTCATTCGTGAGATACTGTGTATTCGTTGATTTCTACTTAATAATTTCTTACATACGATACCTCATTGAAAGATATTGTGTTTTCGTTGATTTCTACACACATCATTTGTTACATAACCTATCCCATTCGTGAGATACTGTGTATTCGTTATTTCCACCCTCATCATGTGTTACATACTATATCTCATTCGTGAGATATGGTGCATTTGTTGATTTCTATCTACATCATTTGCTACATACCATATCTCATTCGTTAGATATTATACATTCGTATATTTCTATACACAACATTTGTTACATACCATATCTTGTTCGTGAGATATTATGTATTCGTTGATTACTACCTACACCATGTGTTACATATGTAATGTATATTATATATTATATTTTTATATTCGTTGTTTCCACCTACCCCATTTGTTAGATGAAACAGAAAGATATTCCAAATACACGACAATACTTTGGGAAATGCTGATGCATTTATGTGCAACATGGTATGGAACTGCTGGTGTTGTGCAATCTTTCAGATGAGGCGCACGGCAACCATCATCATCCTCTCATCGTGTGCCTCTGATACCCTGCACTGTCAAGATAAAGCATTAATATCGACGGGTTGCCTGTGTATATAAATTACATTAGACTCTATTAGTTCCTCTATCCATCGTTTACTTGGTCCACCACTTTTTCTGGTTACACGACAGTTTAAACTTCCAATACTAGAAACAATAAATGTGATTTGGGAAAGGGTAGAACCGCAGAAGCGCAGTGACTAGTACACTTACCTGCCGCCAAGTGGGCGTGTATTTGAATCCCCACGGAGACATCTACCTGGGATCCACGGTCGACCCCGGCTAAAGTGGGTACACGGTAATGCTACAGAAAGGAAAGATGTTGACCACGTCATACATCTAATGCCCATTGTCTGTTTGTTTGTTTGTTTGTTTGTGGTATATCCTATTTACAGGACATCACTTTCAACACCAGCACTGCTGTTGTTGATGTCTTGGCAAGTTTACGTTCAGTAGTTTGCCATTACTTTCTGAACGACCGGCTCCCATATCATCACGTTAAAACTAGCGTGACACGGTCTGCTGCAAAATCGGTCGCAGTTGTGTTTCGAACGCAGGTAAGCGGCCCCACGAATCGCGCCAGCAATACCTTAGCCACGGAGACCGGCGAATGCCCAGTGGTGTTGGAGAAGAAGAATGAGGAGGGGGAGAAAAAGAAGAAAAAGTAGACGAACTAGAAGAAGAAGATGGGAATGAGGAGAAGTAGGAAGAAGAAAACGAAAATGAAAACAGGAAGAAGAAGAAGAAGAAGAAGAAGAAGAAGAAGAAGAAGAAGAAGAAGAAGAAGAAGAAGAAGAAGAAGAAGAAGAAGAAGAAGAAGAAGAAGAAGAAGAAGAAGAAGAAGAAGAAGACTAAATGTAAGGGGAACAAAACTAGAAATAACAACATCTGCATGGTAAAACAAACAATTGAAACCACTTTACATTAACAACGTCGAAGTTCCTCAAATATAACTACAATCAACATTCACATACTTGCCTTCACGTCGAACAATCACATTAAAACAGAAGCTAGTACCTGTCCCGAGCTGTTTATATAACAGTGGCGCTAGGAACTTTATCCCCGGAGTCGAAATTGTTGGAGCTTTGTATTTCCTAGCACCGTACGTAAAGCCTTTTCACAACGCTGAAGAGGTGCGAACACTCCCGCGCTTAAATAACGATCGAGTCCTGCCAACAGTGGGACACAGGAAGGCGGGAAAGCTGTGCACGGAAATATTATGCAAATGTAACAAATAAATGTAAGGAAATGCTAGGTAATTAATCGTCTTGGTGTGAAGTTAAAAGTAATAAAATACATGAACTAGAACGAGGAGAAGATCTTAGTGAAAATAAGGGACCCAGGGGTGGGAATTTATGGGTCTTTGAGTGGGCGTGGGTGGAGAGTGGGAAGCAGCGGTCGGGAATAAATATGGCGCATTGTGTGGGATTGTACTAAGTTTAGAGTGAAGAGAGTATGGGGCGTAGGGTGATACAATATACAACTTTGCAGTTAGAAAACAAACATCTACTGTGGTCGGCCAGTTGTAATTATGGTACTGCTAGAACATACCCGTACAGCGTTTGTAATAAAAGAAAGATCTTGATCATCATCATCATTCATACTTAGTCAGTATGACGTCAGCTGTTGTCGTCTTCCGATCATGGTTTTCTTTTTGTTTATGGACCCTTTAGTCCAACTATGTGCCTTTCGTCCCATTGTGGTCCACCAAGGCCCATGGCCAGTGTTAGTGTATAGTGATTTGGCGATTCGAGTTTGCAGATTGATTGACATTCACTGCATTCTAGCCAGACTATGCGCAGACAAATCTACACTTTGATCTTAGGTGAAAGGCCGAGAAGCGATATTGTGTCTCTTCAGCTCAGCATGTCCTCAATAATATTGCTTTCACATGTGTTAAGTTGTAGATATATAGTCATATACAATAAATTCACGGATTGTTTAATTAATTAGTGAGTGAGTTATCTGTTGAGGTATCGCCCTTGCACTCTGGACATGTCTTTGGGTGCTGGGATCTCCCACACATATGCATCAGCGTCCGGCGACTAATAGTACCAGTTCTGTGTTGGGTGACGAGACTCCTCATTCCCTTAATGTGCGAGGCGTGTCAGGCCGTGCCAATTCCGACTCCTGTCTCTCATTCTAGACAACGATGTATATTCACAGGGATTCAAGGGTACTGATCGACACTTATATAAGTAGAATAGAATAAAGAAGTGCAGATTAGTCACCCTACCAATAGATGTCACTCTGTTGTTTCGATGTTTTTTTTTCTTCAGTATTTCAACATTCTGGTGAAAATCAGCAGTTAAATTGTATCCTGCTCAATGCAGTAACTGTGGTCTGGCCTGTGGAACATGCAACCTAGCCCTTGGCCTTTCACAAGAGCTCTTCTCTATTTCATTGTCGACGTTCATCCAGTGCCATTTCGTGAAATTTCGGATTTTTTTGTTGCTGTTGCTAGCCAACCCAAGTCGCGTCATATGTCGACTTCACTATTGTACGGTCTTTATCAGTGTTAAGCGGTCCGCCTGGAATGTAAGTTTCCTTACAACATACATCCAGGAAGTACTCCACAATCTCTCCCCCTCTCTCTCTATCTCTCTCTCTCTTTCTCTCTCTCTCTCTCTCACTCTCTCTCTCTCTCTCCCTCCCTCTTTCTCGCTCTCTCATTCCACCACAAATAAATTTAAAAAAATAATAATAATGGTAAATTATCTCAAACGACAACAAGCCAATAAAATTCCCATATGTATGGCACGTTACACCTTCCTTAGGTATTTATAATGCCCATGTTAAACATTTCCTTAGTGAGTCATGTGTTATTGATAATTTTTCATACGTTTTAATGCTTATTATTCTTTTGTTGTCAAAGATTAGCTTCATAAGTGATGTGAATGAATGAATGTATGAGAGGAAATAAAGAAGTAGGGCAGAATGTCAGACGGGCCTGAGTGCCCAATTCTTAACCCTATGAAAATAAAGATTGTTCGTTCGTTCGTTCATCCATGTGTGAGGGCGTGTGTGTGTGTTTTTGTTTTTTTTCTGTAACTCCTGTTGCCAAGTACATTCTTTCACAGGCTAATTCGTTTATCAAATTCTTCTGTTGATATAATCCTTTCTACGCGTATTTTATGTTAGTCATATGTTCTAAAAGAGCGATCTTTAACCACCAACATCTGCCAATACCCTGCTCTTAATTTCTTCTCTGTGCACGATGTTTTCAACAATCTTACACACAGTATTGGGATATTTCGTCGCCCATTAATTCCAAAACAGGCGTGACACTGATCGCATCTCAAAGCAAGTGAAGATTGGTCTATACAATTCTAGATCTAGCATCATAACCCCAAGGCGCTTTAACACATGTAAACTGGTACTTCACTTACTTACTTACTTAAAACATGTAAACTGGTACTTCACTTACTTACTTACTTAAAACATGTAAACTGGGACTTCACTTACTTACTTACTTAAGACATGTAAACTGGTCCTTTACTTACTTACTTAAGACACGTAAACTGGGACATCACTTACTTACATAAGAGATGTAAAATGGGCTATTACTTACGTAATTAAGACATGTAAACTGGGCCTTCACTTACTTTCTTAAAACATGCAAACTGGGCCTTCACTTACTTTCTTAAGACATGTAAAATGGGCTATTACTTACGTAATTAAGACATGTAGACTGGGCCTTCACTTATTCTATTAAAACATGTAAACTGGGCCTTCAATTACTTACTTAAGACATGTAAACTGGTCCTTTACTGACTTATTTGGGACATGTAATTTGGTCGTTTACTTACGTCCTTAAGACATTTAAGCTGGTCGTTTAATAACTTACTTAAGACATGTAAACTGGTTCCCTTATTTACTTACAAAAGAATGTAAACTCGCCTTTTACTTACTTACCTAAGACATGTAAACTGATCCTTTACTTATTTACTAAAGACATGTAAGCTTGTCCTTTACTTAATTACTTACTGAAGACATGAAAACTGGTCTTTTACTTACTTACTTAGGACATGTAAACTGGTCATTTTCTTACTTACTTAAGACATGTGAACTGGTCCTTTACTTACTTACTTAAGTCATGTAAACGGTCCTTTACTTACTTACTTAAGACATGTAAACTGATTATTTACTTACTTAGTTAAGCTTTAACACCGATATTACACAATGAATGTGACTCATATTTTATAAGAGAGGCACTTTACCTCAAGTTTCGCGACATGAACATTTTGTCAAGAGCACAGGGCATCTGATCGAGCAAAAACAGGACTTGTGCAATCATTTGATATGCGCTGGTGGAGTTGTTCATGAGGAGATCGGTGCATCTATGGACATGTTCGAAGTGTCATATTAATGATCCTTATTAATCACTAATTTCAAATAGGGACACATTGTGAGTGAATTGATTAATGATTCTAAAGTGTGAACTACATCTCCCATCGTCTGGAAGATTTAAGTGTTAAATATACAATACGCATAAGTCTTTTGCTCTTTCCATCCACACAGTTGATTGTGTAACATTAACACACCCTAATCCACAAAAGCTTAAAATTATATTTCCTATAGGATAAAATTCGGGAGTAGGATATTTCCACATACACACACACAGACGCGCGCGCACACACAGACGCGCGCGCACACACACACACGCACGCACGCGCACACACACACACACACACAAGCACGCACACACACGCGCGCGCGCGCGCGCACACACACACACACAAAGTCAAAAGCGATATGAAAAAAGACTTAAGGAGTTTAGATAGGCGACTTATCCTCTTTCACGTAGCAAAATCTTCAACATGGGGAAGAACATAACGTATGGAAATTGATAATATTGGGAGGATATGCAGAAATAAGCAGTAGCATATAGCACATGCTATGGGGTGGGGAGGGGGGGGGGTTGGAGTGAGTTAGTTCAGGATCTATACTCCATTGGGGGATAAGAGGCAAAAGAGAAAGTTCATTCAATCCACTAATGTTCATCAAACGCGTTGATCGTTAAAGACGTATTCAACCACAACATGGATACAGATGAGTAATGTTTGTGTTTTTATGTAGTGTTTTCCATGTAGTTGTGTTTGTTTGTTTGTTTGTTTGCTTGTTTTGTTGTTGTTCTGTACTGACGAAGGCTTTGGCCTCAAAGTCCATTTTGATTTTGTAATCGTGTTCCGGTAAAACTCGCTATCTACTTCTTGTTTTTTTTTCCATTGCCTTATAAAGCTTTTCTGCACTTCCCATTATTATAGTATTAACCATGGTTCTAAAATGAATACTAAACATGCCTGCTTAAGACTAAATAAAACAACGTTTTTGTTATCATTTAAAATTACTGGCCTCGTGTGGTGAAAATGTGTAAGTATAAAGAATATGACTTTTTCAGCTTATTGGCGTATTGTGTTTATTTTGCCAGCCGCATATTTGCACAGACCAAGCGGCATACCATAGCAGGACATGTTCAATATCACACCCGGCCAATTCATGGTACCTATTTTAGGGTGTGATAAACTGGGAGTCCATCCCTATTCAACATCATCAGGTGCCCTACAAGCTGGCGTAGGCATTCATGGCTCTCCACAGATCTCGGTATTTGGTGTTCTGGTTCAACTCTGTTGATGATATTCCTCCATGCCACCGTCTCAATCAATCTCGCATAATTTCTGTTTGTCTGCCTCTGTCTCTCTTCCCGTCGATCTTTCCAGTTGTCACGATGTTCTCCATTGACTCTCTTCTCATCACATGACCAAAGAAAGCTGTTTGTCTCTTTCTTATTGTTGTATATAGTGTTCTAGTTTCATTGGTCTTTTTCAGGCAATCGTTGTTAGTTACACTGACAGTCCAAGGAATTCGCAACATTCGTCTCTAAAACCACATCTCTGTTGCCTCTAAGTTCTTCCTAATTTGTTCATTTACATTCCAAAATTCGCTGCTATACAGCATAACTGGTTCTACATAGCATTTCAGCATTCTCTTTCTTGCATTCATTGATAGTGATTTATTGCATAAGATACTCTTCATTTTCTGAAATGCGGCTGTTGTCTGCCCTATTCTGCTCTTAATCTCCGTTGTACATCTTCCATCTGATGTTACAAGTGTCCCTAGGTATTTAAAATTATCCACTTGGTTAAGAATTTTCCCTTCTATTTCTATGTCACATTTTTGTGTCACCATTTTCTTTGATACCACCATTGTTACTGTGTTCTTGATATTCAAGGAGTTTCCTTTCTTTGCACTTTCTGTTACTACAATGTCCAACAATTGTTGTAGGTCTGATGCATTATCCGCAACCAATGCTGTGTCCTCTGCATAGCGAAAATTGTTTATATTATAACCTCCGATTAGTATTCCTGGCGTCTCTGAACTCTCTTATTATTACTTCGCTACAGAAGGAAACAAAACTTAGGCCTATCAACATCCAAATTCAAGAATAACTACTGCTATGGACATCTAAAAGTAAATTAATTTTTCTTTAAAATATTGTACCACCAAATTGACAGAGTGGCAATGAGGAGTCCTCTAAGTCCCATTCTAGCAGATATCTTTATGATGCAACTCAAAAACAAAGTGTCTCAAATGTTAAGGATCTACTTCTATACTGCCGGTATGTAAATGATATATTCATACCAGAGAACAGGCTTGATTTCCTACTTTTGCATTGAAGTCTCCTATTTTGATGTTTATTTCTGAATTTTTACATTTCTTTAAGGCAGACTCTATGTCGTTATAAAATTCCTCTACACTTTCTTCACTGGACTCTCCTGTTGGGGCATATACGTGAATAACATTTATGCTAAAAGGTCTGCCACTCAATTTAACTAGTAGAACTCTGTCCGGCACGGCCGAATATCCTTGAACAGATGTTGATGTTTTCCGGTCCAAAATTATTGCCACTCCCCTTTGTCGATATTCACCTCCAGAATAAATAATCTTAAAATCTTCATCTATCTTGATGTCTGCTCCTGTCCATCTCGTTTCGCACAAACCTAAAATATTAATTTTGTCTCTTTGTATTTCTTGTTTTAAGTTCTCTAATTTTCCGTCGTTGTTTAACGTCCTAACGTTCCATGTTGCTAATTTTAATGTATCTGTCCTTGTCTTGCGATGATCAGTCTTTAAGCGAATCATAATGTACCAGGCACTTTCAAAGAGGTAGGTTGCCGTTGCTTCCCTCTATGGCAGTGACCATACTGGCCGGATGACCGCAACCATTGTCTCTCGAAAGAGATCCTTTGCCTACCGTCGCGAAACTCGAGACCATAACCAACAATTTTCTGTCCGCTGCCCTCAAAATTTCATCCACCACCTGCCTTCCGTGGCGTCTTTTGAACACTTCCAATAAACGAACACGAAATAACATCACATAATCCACAGATTGACTACATTCTCATTAGCAGAAGATTTAGAAACGCGCTAACAGTAGCAAAAACAGTTCCCAGTGCTGATTGTTATAGTGACCACAGATTACTCACAGGAACATTGAGGATAAAGTTGAAGAAAGTCAAGTATATAACAGGAAACACTAAATATGATTTGTGTACATTGAGTAATGACAAGGAAATACAAAACAAATTCAACATAGAAGTACATAACAGATTTGAAATATTGTTTGATCTAGAGATATTATTCCAGGATGTGGATGATCAATGGGAAACGTTGAAGAATTCAATCAATGTGGCTGCAGAAACAACTATTCCAAAAATAAAGAAGGTGGGTCGTAAGAAATGGATGACTGAAGAAATTTTACACCTCATGGAAACTCAACAAAAATAATTCTGTCAAATATGAAAAAATTCACAGACAAGTCAGAATATTATGTAAGGAGGAAAAAGAATCATGGCTTGAGGAAAAGTGCTTAGAAATTGAAAACCAACTCAACAGTCAAAATACCAAATTAGTGCACAAAAGAATTCAGGAACTTACTAATAAAAGAACGAGTACATCAACAGGGTGTCTAAAAACTAAAGATGGCAAAATCATAATAGAAAAAGACCAGATTCTACATGTATGGACAGATTATGTGAAACACCTTTATGATGATAACAGAGACGAACAGTATGATATTAGATTTAATAATGAAGGACCGCCAATTTTGGAGATGGAGGTTCGAAATGTTCGTAAGCATATGAAAGCTGGCAAGGCCCCCGGTGGAGATAACATCACAACAGAAATGATTAAAGCATTAGAATAATTTGGACTAGAGCAAGTCACCAGACTGATGAACACATTATATGATACTGGAGATATACCTCCTGAATTATGTAACTCTGTATTTATTGCAATACCAAAGAAATCAGGAACCTTGGAATGTGATCAACATAGAACAATTAGTATAATGAGTCACATCACAAAGATTTTGCTAAGAATTATCATGCAAAGAGTGAGGAAGAAGATACAACCTGAAATAGTAGGAAGAACAATGTGGGTTTGTAGAAGGACAGGGTACAGTAAATGCTGTGTGTGTGCTGCGAACGGTTATTGAACGTGCTATAGAGGTAAACAAGGATATACATCTTTGCTTTATTGACTATACAAAGGCTTTTGATAGAGTTAGACATGCCAACATGGTGGATATGCTTGCAGATCTACAAACTGATGGGAAAGACATTAGACTTATAAAAAACATATATTGGAAACAACAAGCTGCAATAAGGATTGATAATGAAGTGGGACAGTATCAGCCAATTAAGAGAGGTGTTAGGCAGGGATGTGTGATGTCTCCAGATCTTTTTTCCCTATACAGTGAAAATATTTTCAGAAATGTAGAGGATATAAATGGAATCAGCATTGGAGGACGAAACATCAATAGCATTAGATATGCAGATGATACAGTATTAATTGCAGACAATGCGCAGGACCTGCAACAATTAGTAGATGCGGTTGTTGTACACAGTGAGCAACTGGGGTTAGAATTCAATTGTAAAATGACTCAGGTTATGGTCGTCACTAGGAAGGAAGAAGTGCCACAATGTAATATACAAGTAAATGGAAATATTCTTCAACAAGTGAATCGGTACAATTATCTTGGAACAGTCATAACATCTGATGGGAGATGCCTTGAAGAGATTAGAACAAGAATCGCCATGGCAAAAGTAGCCTTTAGCAAGATGAAAAACATTCTGATCAATAAAAAGATGTCAATTGAAACGAGAAAAAGAGTGTTGAGGGGATACAAAGAGCCTGTTCTTTTGTATGGATGTGAAACTTGGACAATGAGCAGTCAAGCTGAAAAACATCTGATGGCTGCAGAAATGTGGTTTCTGAGGAGGATGCAAAGAATACCATGGACAGACAGAAAAACCAATGACCAAGTACTACAGGAGACAAATGAACATCGTAAACTTATTAGAGAAATTAGACGTAGACAGTCAAAATTTTTGGACATGTTATGAGAAGAAATGGATTGGAGAACTTTGTGACAACTGGCAAGATCGAAGGGAACAGACCAAGAGGAAGACCGAGAGGAAAATACCTGGGTGGCTTGGCCACATGGCATGGACGAGACAGGAACACTGAGCTGATCCACGACACTGGTGATCGAGTGAAATGGCGAGTCATGACCGCCCACGCTTTCCGGCATGGCACATGATTGATTGATTGAATGCACTTGTACAGGACGTCGCAACCAACTTCCTCATTCATTGGTTAATTGTGATTTTCTAGACAATGTTACTTTCCATAGCACTGTGAAAATCAACGCAATGAGATCTGCGTCATAATTGCCTATAGCTCATTACCATTATGTTCGAATTGTGAAACTGAGTTCTCTATATCTAAGCCACACGACGCTCAAACAGAAGACGTATGTGTTTGTGAAGTTCTGCTCCCATGGAAACAAATATGTCAATGTACGATAAATGTATACATTTGTGGTCTTATAGAAGGGTACAGTAACCCTAGACAGTCTGAAAATCTCAATTTATAGTCGTCTATAAATAATTTCTATGACCCCACGTATTCCCTAATGTCTGCTAAGTCATTGGGCATTTCGCAGGAAGCAATGATGCCCCTTCTGTTATTGTTCGCATTCTATTAGGCGGACGACTGCCCGAAGTGTGTTTGTATGTTTGTTAAGTGACAAGTGCTTGTTTAGTGGGGCATTCTCAGACCCGTGGTGCTATATGAACTGGTGTGATGAATTCCTATCCGTATTTATCAATTACTTTCATTGATAATTTGGGTTCTGTTTTTGTGCTAGCGGGGAGACTAGTGTGAATGCATGTGTGCTTGTAGATGTTATTTTGTTCTGTTCGCAAGGGAGTGCCCTGTTTGCAGTACGGTCGTTCCACACAATGTAAGATAACATAGCTCAACATAACATAACATAATATAGCACAACATAGCATAACAGAGTACAACATAACATAACAAAGCACAACATAACGTAACATAACATAACATAGCATAACATAACATAACTCAACATAACATAACATACATAGCATAACATTTCTTAACATAACACAACATAACATAACACATCATAACATAACATACCATAACACAACATAACATAACATAGCACAAAATAACATAACATAACATAACACGACATAACATAACATAACATAGCACAACATAACATAACATAACATAGCACATCATAACATAACATAGCATAACATTTCAAAACATAGCACAACATAACATAGCATACCACAACATAGCATAGCATAGTATAACATAACATTTTGTTATTTTGACTTCTGACACTTGTTATTTCCTCGAATCTTTTATGCCCTTGATTATGAAAGATAAAACAATGAATTTATTTCTCTAGTTATTTTGAATGCCTCAGAGATTTCCTGATTATCCGACAGCTGTTAACTGTAAGCCAACGTGCTTTAGCACGTTAAGGTTTTTGAAAATGAAAAACAAATCAGCCAAGTGTGTTCATTAGCAGGGACATGCACTGATATGATTATGAACCCCGTGCTCACAAGCCGTTGTGGCATTGTGGGTAGAGCGCATGTCTGTCAATTCAGCGTCCCGTGCTCACAAGCTTGTGTTGGAGTAGGAAGCCGAGGTGGCAATGTGGTTAGTGCGCATGTCTGTCAAGGCAGTGTTCCGGGATCAATCCCCGGCCGAGGTAAGATGAAATGTTCCCGACCATTGCAGCTCAGTCGTGGATGCAGCCTGATAGAACTGGGCACTTGAACATGTTTATAACTGTTTTGGAGGTGTCTGGGAAGGAAAGGCGACGACGAGGGAAACTGTCCACCCGAGCTGTTATGTCGTTTCCTACAAAATGTGAAGACCTTACACCATACCCAATTGTAGTATCTGCTATGGCAGTGGTTCTTTTGGTTCTTAAGCGGTGGGAATCCCCCTCCCCACCCACGCAAGGAGGGGGGGGGGGGGTTAGGGTTTCCTGGGTTGGGGGAGGGAGGGGGAAATTAACATTATTTCAAGATCGCATTAATACAAGAACCGATTAATTGATATTGTTCTTACCTCCATACTTTACAGTTCTGTACTTCTCGCCCTTCTGAAATTCGTTTCATAATGTAAGTAGAACCGCAAATCATGTTTTATATAGACGTCTAGACTTGTTCTAGTATGTGTTATTAAATTTAGCTTCCATTTTTACGTATACTGTGTAGGGGCTGGGGATTTATTGGGAGGAAATACGAAAGGGGGAGGGGAAATGCCATTCTGAACATATGATGATGGGGTGCATGGGCCAAAAAAGGTTGAGAACTACCGTTGTATGAGCCTATCTGACACTTATTGACTTATTGACTCTCAGACACACACACACACACACACACACACGCTCGCGCGCGCGCACACGCACACACGCACACATACACATCCTGGTCAAACAACTCATTACACCTTGATTGCGTAGAGCACAATGTGATGACATGAACGTGCAAACCTAACGCTAGTTACAAGCATTTTATAAGCTATTCTATATCGACTGGTGACAGACGGTAATAGAAAAACTGAAATGCAATGTTTCAACTGGAATTTGCGTGCATGCAAAACATGAAAGTCTTCAACACAGACTCAACACCCGGGAGCAAACAAGCAAATAAAACATTAATAAGTGTAGATTCAGAGTAAAGGAAGCTTCTTGAAAACTTTCAATTCAATAATTTGGGAGAATAAGTATTCGGATATTAAGATGCGCTATAAGGAAGCATCTTGAAAAGAAAAATAAAGTTTTTTTTTTCTGTATATTCTTTACAGGATGTAGCAGTCAACTCTTGGATTTTTGACTGTTTGTGATTCCTGGGCAAGTTTACGTTCTGTTGTTTGCCATAGCTTTCTGAACGACCAGCACTCATACCATTGTAAGGAAAACAAAGCATGGCGGTCTGCTAGCAAATCGCCCGCAGCTGTGTTTCGAATGCGGTATGCGGGATTGTCAATTGCATCGGTAACACCTTTGCCACAGAGCAAGCGAAGAATTTTGAAGAATCTTGAAAACATAAATACAATCATTTGGGAGCATATTTATTCGGACATCAAGATGCTTTGCAAGGAATCATCTTAAAAATATATGCAAATCCTGGTGCCCTGACCATGTGATATCGGTTTTTATTGTGTTTAGTGTGTCGTTCTTTGATCTCTAATTCGTTCATTTATTTCCATAAGTGCGCATTACTAAGTGTGAGTGACTCAACTATGTAACTGGCACTACTTTGTAAATAGGAATTGTATCTACTTACAACATAAACCATGTAACAACTGCATTAATGAAAATAAGACATGCATGCAAGAATCAATTTTCTGGATTTGGTAGCATGATAAACTGAGACAATTGCCAATTTAGTGATTTGGATATCTGGACTAACGCAGGCAGCGGCAATTAGAACATTATCACTTCCCATAGCGGAAGGAGATTCACATACATGTTCAGTGTTTCAGCTTTTAAAGTATTGTAACATCTGTAAGTCTACTTAGCTTCCTTTCTAGTCTTGAAAAAAAAGGCTACTGAGTGCATTGTGTCCGTTTACAGAAAAGCTGCGAGATTTGCATTTTTCATCAGACATATCATTTGACCATATCATTGTCTTTTAGGCTATGACTGCATTTCCTATTTCATTATTATTATGATCTTAAACGTGGGTCTGAGGACAGCGGACGTATACAAGGAAGAACACATGTTCACTAACTGAGTACGAATTTAATGACTAGCATTTACGTCTTGGAATATATCTGTGGGTTTGCCCGAGTGCTATGATAGGTAAAGAACCCATTTACATGCCTTTAAGGCCACTCATATTTTGTATGGAGCAATGGGAACTCAGTGGGTGATGTGATGAGTGCCACGCATGTCGCCTTTATTTCCTATGACATTTCCTGGTACCAATTTAATGCTGGGTCGACCTGGCAATTTTATAAATCAATCTTATTCGGATTCGAACTCATGACCACAGAGCCAGCAGGCAAGCGTCTCGCCATTGCGCTACCACGGACACCGGGAACAATGATATCAACTTCTAATTCGGTCAATCAGCCAGTCGATATTATTATGACAATCGCAAAATTCCACTGACTAAAAAGCTATGTGGCCCGTGTTTTCTGTATTGAATCGAATTTTAGAAAACATAGTTATAAAATGGAAAAGAAAGCAGATGCTTTGGAAATTAGGATTCAGAGAAGAATTTGGAGAATAGGTCGGTCAGAGAAGATTAGAAACATTGTGGTACTCAGAGCTGGGGTTTTTAAACAATCACCGAAACCACTAGGAACAGACATATAGACATGTATGGTGCACATTAACAGTTTTTTTTGGGTTTGCATATCCCTTTCAGGACGTTGCAGTCAACATCAGCATTTTTCAGCTGCTGTTGATGTACTAGGCAGGAGTACGCTCAGTAGTTTGTCATTGCTTTCTGAGCGACCGGCTCACATATCCCCGTACGTTACCAGCGCGGCGCGAACCGCTGCCGATTCTCGTGCAGGTTACGTTACTCACGAGAATATACGGGAATTACGGAGAAAGACATTAACTCCTAGGCCAGGGAAACCGGTACATTAACAGTAGATACATTCAAATGATGTGGGAACAAATACTTGGCAGGAGAGGAACATGAAGACAAAGAGAGAAAGAAGTATTGTAAAATTTAAACAGCCTGTCGTCTGTTGTAGAAACATTTGAAGCCGGCAATTCGGAGTAGCTGATCGCCCAGTCTCGTCTCCTGGAGTGCTACAATGTCGTTCCTGTAAACTAGGGTTTCTAAAATAGAGCCCCGTTGTTTTACACTGGCACAGTTCCAATATAGAATACGGATGTTCCTGAGTCCTAGACGGTGACACTTGAGTCTCAAACGTCTCAAACCACCGCGCTTACCGTGCTTCTTTCTCCCTGCGCGGCTACCACGCCGCTTCGTTATGTTGACTGCTGACCGCTCGGAGAACACACGTTGTTCCGCCATGTTGAAAAAACGTAAACACAGACTGCTGAGAACCACACACGCTGCTGAAAATTCACTCAAGGATGGCTTCGCTCGATGCACGAACTCCGTAGCACCCGCGACGATCTTGAGTAGAAACTCCTGGTTTTACATCCTGGCACACCAATTACACGCAAGAGATGAATAAATCCATCCCCTACGCGAAAAAGTTAACGAACACAAAAACAACACGACCGCCCGTCGCCATCTTGAAACCGGAAGCCGGAGAAGGTTTTGTATCATATACAATTCCCTTGGATCAATGGGTGTATAACTTGCATGGATTTATTATGTCATAAACATGGTGCTCACGTAGAATTGGATAGGGTATTTATCGGGATGAAACGAACGTCAATAGCTTTAAGTCATACTTAACCAGAATGAGAATAAATACTGATAACTGTTTGATTCGTGATCTTCCAAATTGTTTAATGTTTTCCTAAATGATATCCTTCGTTGGATCACTTCATTGGACTCTCATGAGTAGTAGTGATAATTTGCAGAATGTTTATCCTGGGTTGAGTTATAATGCCTACGCTGTCATATCTTTACAAAGAATATATAAATATTGGGGACTGAACCATAAGTGGAATTAACTACCATAAAAAAAAAGTAATGTCAAGGAACGAACGAACGAACAAACGAACGAAAATCTTTATTTTCAAAGGGTTAAGAATTCGGCACGCAGACCCGTATGACTTTCTGCCCTTCTTCTCTATTTCCTCTCATACATTCTTTCATTCAACATCTCTTATGAAGAAATTCTTTAACAAAATCAGATGGTGACGCGGTTTCTGAGGTAAATGCAAAGACATCCATGGACGGACAAAATAACCAATCAAAAAGTCCTTCGAGATAGACACAACTGTAAATTCATGAGAGAAATCAGACGTAGACAGTGACAAATTATTGGGTATGTTATGATGCGAAATAAGCTTGACAACTTATGACCAATGACAATTATTTAAAAAAATGATGGGAAAATAGCACGAGGAAAACAAACAGATACGATACATCATTATTACAATTGATGGCTTTTTCACATGCCATAATCAGGACACAAAGACAGACCAGTTCCAAGACTAGGGATCGTATGGAATGACGAAGCATGACCTCTCACGCCTGTTGACATGACATTTGATGCTGATGTCGATCAGTATCGAAACACATGGACAACATATTTATTTATTTATTTTATTTTCCCGCAAATCCTCTACAGGACATCGCTGTCAACATCAGCATCTTTCAGTTGTTTGTTGATTTCTTGGCAAGATTACGCTCAGTAGTTTGCTATTGCTTTCTGAGCGACCGGCTCACATACCCCGTAAGTTACCTACGCGATGAAAACCGCTACCGATTCTTGCGCACGTCACGTTACTCACGAGAGTATACAGAATTACGGGAGAAAGTTATTTATCGTTAGAGTCAGTAAATTAACATAAAGAATCCGAAATCGGTACCGTGAATGTGTTTCGGGAATATTTGAGTCATGATATTGCTAAGATCAACTGGCGACTGGTCCAGATTAAAGTTGTGTTGGAGGTGGTAATTTTGCCTGCGTGCACACTAGAACTTTATCCCCCGTATAGTGGGAGCAGACCACTTGACAATAATGATGTTCATCTCAACGAAAACAAGATATACATTTGCTGCTGAGAGCACTCGGTCATTGCCAAAATGGAAATGAAGGTCGTGCCAGTGTTCAACTTGTCTTCATTGCTTTCAATGGTATAGACTGAAATCTCCACTTCTGTATTCATATCTCTATGCTTGATACATGAGGCCTTTTAATGTTTATAAACAGAAAGACTTTACTATCTATTTTTTCTTCATCTTGCTAATAATGTGATTTGACCTGCGCTAATCTTTGTTGTTCTTTACATTGGCTTCCTATTGCTTTTCTTTGCTTCTTTTCTTTCTCGGTTTTTACCTCTCTTTGTTTTTTCTTCTTCTTCTTCTTCTTCTTCTTCTTCTTCTTCTTCTTCTTCTTCTTCTTCTTCTTCTTCTTCTTCTTCTTCTTCTTCTTCTTCTTCTTCTTCTTCTTCTTCTTCTTCTTCTTCTTCTTCTTCTTCTTCTTCTTCTTCTTCTTCTTCTTCTTCTTCTTCTTCTTCTTCTTCTTCTTCTTCTTCTTCTTCTTCTTCTTCTTCTTCTTCTTCTTCTTCTTCTTCTTCTTCTTCTTCTTGTGCTGCTGCTGCTGCTGCTCTTGCTACTACTGCTGCTGCGTCGTCGACGTCTAAGTATTCTTTTTCTTCTTTTAACACGGCTACTGCTACTTCTACTACTACTACTACTACTACTACTACTACTACTACTACTACTACTACTACTACTACTACTACTACTACTACTACTACTACTACTACTACTACTACTACTACTACTACTACTACTACTACTATTACTAGTACTACTGCTACAACAACAAAAACAACAACAACAACAAAAACTACTACTACTACTACTACTACTACTACTACTACTACTACTACTACTACTACTACTACTACTACTACTACTACTACTACTACTACTACTACTACTACTACTACTATTACTGCTAATCGGCCTTCCCGATTGACTTTCCTTTCAAATCATGTGAAACGTTGATATAAGTGAAAGGGCCGTAAAGAACCCGTTTGGAGTCCTTGAAGCCTATTTTGTATGTGGTGCTAGGCTATGGTACTTGATATTATGTTACTGGAAATGTTAGCTAGCAGACCTTTTGAGGTCAACATCATTCAAGTTTATGCACAAACAACAGACAGCAGTGATGACCGCATCGATGTATCTAATAATGATGTTGATAACGTCTTCAAAATGTGCAAGTATTCAGAATTAAACATCATAATGGGTGACTTTAATGCTAAAGTTGTAAGTGAATAAGATGAATGCTTAGTAGGTAAGTATGGACCAGGAGAACGCAATGAAAGAGGTTACAGAAGTGTCAGTCAGCAATAGAGAATGACATTATTATTGGATATCAACACTGATAAGAAACAGCAGATAGATAGATGGGTAGAGCACTATATGGAGCTTTACTCAAGTGAGACCAAATTAGCAGATGAGGCCCTGCCAACTCATGACCACCTGGACACGCTTCCCACCATAACAGAAGTTAAGTGTGCTATAAATGAACTTGCATCTGGCAAGGCCCCAGGTAAAGATGGGATTCCAATAGAGGTTATCAGGAGTGGGCAAGACACACTCACTCTGCAGATCCACCAGCTAATAGAGCTATGCTGGCGAGAAGGACAAGTCCCACAGGCTTTCAAATATTCTAGCATCATAACACTGTACAAGAACAAGGGCGATCGGAACGACTGTAACAACTATAGGGGTATCTCACTTCTGTGTATTGTGGGGAAAGTATTTGCCAGAATTGTTCTGCGCAGACTTCAAATCCTGGGAGATCAAGTCTACCCCGAATCACAGTGTGGCTTCCGACAGAACCGGTCGACCATTGATATGATATTCTCATTGCGACAAATGCAAGAAAAATTCCGTGAACAGAATCAGCCACTGTTTATTGCCTTCATCGACCTCACAAAGGTATTTGATTTGGTCATTCGTGAGGGTCTGTTTAAGGCATTAAAGAAGGTTGGCTGCCCATCAACTCTTCTGTCCATTGTGGAATCGTTCCACATAGGCATGAAAGGTATAATCATGTTTGATGGTGCAACGTCAGAAGAGTTTGAAATCAAGAGTGGGGTTAATTAAGGTTGCGTACTAGCTCCCACCCCCTTTGGAATATACTTTTCACTTCTACTGAAATATGCCTTTCGTGATCAGGATGGTGGTATGTACATTCACACACGCTCAGATGGCGGCCTCTACAATGCTCAGAAATTGAAGGCCAAGACCAAAATTAGGAGGGTACTGATCAGAGAGTTGGGTTTTGCAGATGATGTTGCAACTAAACAACACGATTGTGTAGTTGCTGTGTAGTTGTGTAGTCACAATTTTTTGGGCATGTTATGAGAAGAAATGATCTGGAGAACTTGGTGACAACTGGTAAGATTGAGGGGAACAGACCAAGGGGAAGACCTAGAAGCAAGTACCTGGATGGCTTGGCCTTGTGGCATTGTCGAGACAGAAACACGGAGCTGATCCACGACTCTGGTGATCGAGTGAGATGGCAGAACATGACCGCCCACGCTTACCGGCATGACACATGATGGATGGATGGTTGCAACTACGACCCACTCTGAGGAAAAATTACAACGTCTACTATCTGTCATTCTCCAATGCTTGTTCTGAATTTGGTTTAACAATTAGCAAGAAGAAGACACAGATTATGTCACAATGTGCACATGGGTTGCCATCAATCTTTAATGGCGATGCCGAACTAGAGATAGAAGACAATTTTACATATCTAGGTTCAGAGGTAAATAGCAAATTATCCCTAAATCAGGAAATCAACATCAGGATTGGTAAGGCAGCAACAACAATGAACAGGTTAAGAAAAAGAGAACAGGAAGCTTACTGCCAAAGTAAAAGTCATTATCTATCAAGACCGTGTCCTTAGTACTCTTCTTTATGGCAGTTAAACCTGGACAACTTACTCACACCAAGAGAAACGCTTAAACAGCTTTCATATCTGGTGTCTGCGAAGAATTCTTGGTATTAAGTGGCAAGACAAAATCACAAATACTGAAGTATTGGAAAGATCATGTTGTGTGATGGTATATTCCATGCTCAGTCTTCGTAGACTTAGATGAATAGGACACGTTAGGAGGATGGATGATGGTAGACAACCAAAGGACATCTCTTTTGGTGAATTACAGGTGGGTAAGAGATCTCAGGGTCGGCCTCTACTACGATACAAAGATGTGTGTAAGCGGGGCATGATTGATACAGTCATTGGTAATGCACAATGGGAACAAATCTCCGCTGAACGTGTTGCATGAAGGGCAAATATTAGAAATGGAATAAACACAAAGGAGAAATTATTGCAGATAAATCACACACCGAGCGTGTGAGACGTAAGATGGTGCATGATGGTGAAAATGACCATGTGTTCACATGCATTCACTGTGGATTAACATTTACAGCGCGAATTGGCCTTAACAGTCATAGTCGCCACCGCCATGGGTTGTAGTTGTTAAGCCGCTTTGAAGCACAATGTAACAAACTATCGTCTGTCAAGACGCATGGTGCCAATGTATTATTGGAAATACTTGGTATCAACATCTAAGGAGATTTTGGACATGGAAGAGACACCCCGCCCTTCGCCCCCCCCCCCCCTCCCTAAAACAATAAAAAGAAAAGAAACAAGACTACATAAACCCTCATTAGAAGATTTCGACTTGCCTTAAAAGTCGCATAAACTGTACCAAAAGTAGACAGCTTCAGCGACCATAGATTAGTTATGCATATACCATTAAAGTTATAATTAAATCCCGAAGAAAACAGGAAACATATCAGAACTGGTCACATAGTTAGTTCTCTGCATATACTGATTCTGAGAAACCAACATAAAATATTATAAAGAAATAAAAGAGTAAATAATATTATTCTAAGAGGGAGATTATTATTGAAACCCTAAAAGTATATTCTTGTAACCTTTCAATATTATTGTTAAGGATGTCAAGTGTGTTCAGCACATGACATCATGGTTCAGTCGATCTCAGTGATGTTACAATGACAGTTTAAAGATGGCCGCCCCACTTCTGGGAGCAGCGTTCTGTTGTCGGTTATTTGATCATTTAAGCGGTGAAACATATAGAAATTCATGGACGAATGAAAGTCCAGTATAGTGATGCATGCCTGTCAGTTCAAATAGTGTATGAGTGGAGTAGGAAGTTTCAAAATTGTTCGGTCCAATGAAGAGGTACTGCAGGTGGTACATGAGTTGTTACAGACGCGAGACAGATAGTTTTTTTTTTTCTCTGCAGGAATCCAAGCCCTTTATCGGTGATAAGGACTTGCCTGGAACGCAGTGGTGACTATATCGAAAAACGACATTTGTTCTTTACTTTCTCAGAATATATTCATAAATTTATTTTTTACTATTAAGGTTTTCTGTTCACACAATTCCCCCCCCCCCCCCCAACCCCTCGTGTACATCAAAATGAATACATATGTACGTGTTTTAACGAAAGAAGTGGGTTAAAGGGAGACAGGATGCATCCCATATAGCCAGGTATCTGATAGGAGAGCAGCTAACTGCCGGGTGGAAATGTTGCACAGCGCACGAACTACATTGCTCCGGTCATGACCTCCTTGGGGCTCCGAAAAATCTGCACCCGAAAACCGAAAGACAGAAGCCAGAAATGATCACACGACCTTCTGAGCACGGGTTAGATGACTTAACTATTGGCCACTGAGACTCCCAAGTAGATAGATAAAAATGTATCTTTAAAAAATATATATAATGTTTTTAAATGTAATTACCTTTAGAATTGTTCACTGTTATTGCACTCGTGCTGTAAACATTTGTTCTATTGTATTTGTGTGTGAAGTACGAAAGATTTCATTTGTGATGTACGTGGAAAATCGTAAAGAACTGGAAAACACATAATAGTATATCAACACCAACTTCCTCAAAATATCAAGAAAGAGTTCGTCAAATTTGAAATTACTCTGGATATAACAGATGCTCCCGTTCAAACAATACCTGCGACTATGGGTTTTAATTGAGTCAGCTAAACTACTTTTCATTTATTCACTTTATATGAAATATAACATTGCAATATGCACCTGACAAGCCGCAGCAAAATATGCCAGACATAATCGCGCAACATATTATTTGTGGTTTCTGTGTTTAAAAATCAAAATATCGGACAAGACAGAGGATTGACCAGTTATAATCGCCAATGTCTGATCCAGATATGGCTTCCAAATAAGACAAATATTAAATATTTAAGCGTTACCCCTCTTTGATAATTTATTACTTGTACAACATATACTTCAGAGTCGATGTCTGTCGGCAGAAATGTATATTGAGGACAAGTCGTGCTATTTTCATCGGTGTATCTGTATGCCTGTTTATTTCTAAGATTATCCATCTGCTTTCATCATTTTGACGTATTTATAGCTCTGTGCAAATCACTTTGATTGCATCTAACAATCTAAGTGTTATATTTCAAGCAGAGAATATAATTTTCAGAAACTTCAGCAAGAGTAACAATTTGAAATAGCGGTTATATTTGACAGTTTATTTGAGGTCACAGAACGCCCCGTCTGAACTAAATGTAATGGCTGTATCATCAAAAACCAATTCTAGAGTCATACACAGTGAATTTGTCGGCAGTCCTGGAAAGGAGAGGACAAGTGGTAACATTGTGACTGAATTCAAACATCTTTATTGGTACAAATCACATCGTTGTCTTAAATACTTAATCATTTACAATCATCTAACTTTCTGTTTATCCAAACGCAGAAACGCGACTGCAGATTTCAAAAACTTTCTTATATTCACTATATTATTCAGTGTTGTTTCGGAAGTAATATTTTCATTGATTTCATCTTCTATGGCTTGATTTACTTTCACTTTTATGTTTTTGGAAAGATTAGTTTACAACGTTCAAGAAAACATTTACAGTCATTATTATTTATTGTCCTTCCAATTACTTTCATATTTAGTAGCCGTGGTAACACATGCTTATCCAAGTGTTCAAAACAAAAAATATAAAAGCTTCTTTTCATCGTTTGAAATTTATTTCCATATCTGCAATGTTGTCTCTTGTATAATCTTTACTGTCTTCTGTAGTTGACTCAGTGGCCCAAAGAATTTATCTTCCACTGTCATATCTCTAGGCCAGAAGGTTTGTCTACATATATCATACGAAGGGGCTTTAAACTAACACCTTATATATTTTTTGTTTTGGCGAATATATTCTGAAAATGTAAAGAACAAATGTATCATTTTTCTAGGTAGTCACCGATGCGTTCAATGCAAGTCCTCCAGCGCTGATAAAGTACATGGATTCCTGTAGAAAACAATTATCTTGGTCGCATGTGTAACCACTCAAGCACCACCTGCTGTACCTCTTCACAAACTTCACGATGTTTTAAAGCACCCTACTCCTCTCATACACTTGCTGGACACTGGGGGATGCGTGGTCTCGAGGTATGGTGTCCGCCTCGAGTGCTGGAGGTCCCGTGTTCAAGCCCCGGTGAGAACCGGGATTTTTTCACGTGGACTTCTAGTAACAATTTCCCCTGGTCTCTGGGTAGTGAGATTCGACGCCCGTGTGTTGTTGCGCACGTAAAAAATCCCTTGGCAGTTGGAAATCGAAAAAGAGTAGCCTAACGGCGCTGCCCGGGCAAAATTTCGTGTTAAAAATCTACCCAAAGTATTTCAGGATCCTCGCCGGTGCTACGGAGTTCGTGCACTGAGCTGAGTTTCTCCAGACTCAGGTTTGGGTTAGGAGAAGAACGGAGCACTTATGGGTTGCACCCGTGTGCCGTGATGTTGATCCGTCGACTAAACTAAACTAAACTAAACTTGCTGGACTGACAGGCATGTATCACCATACTAGACATTCATTCGCCGATGCATTTCTATAGATGTGAATCCTTCACTGAAAAAAAACAAACGCATATAATATCGCTGCTCCTCTTGGATATATGTCAAAAGTGGGGTGGCCATCTTTAAACTGTTCGTATGACGTCACCGTGTTCGTCTGTACCGTGATATCACATGATTAACACTCTTGACATCCTTATCAACAGTATTGTCAGGTTACAAGATAATGGCGTGATTATTGTAATTTCTATCACACTTTTAAGGTTTTCATGTGAAGCCCCCTCGTACAATGGTAACTGTGAAATCAATGTTCTACTGGCAATGTACTGAGCGGGGGAACAACTCATTTACAATGTGCGTGCTCTCTAGAACCTAATAAGAAAGACTGGTCAAAGTGACGCCTCTGATTTCCCCTACGGTTGTCTACCAGTTCCTGGATAGCAGGTCCCCGGTTTATAAATTACTATGTTAATCGAATGTTGTTCTTCCTTTACGGCCATATATAGGGCTAATACTGACTTTAATGTGCTTACAGATTAATGCGAGTTTTGCTCGCTCTCTGGTCGTTATCTTTCCACTCTCGAAGTCCAAGTTCGTTTATGTGTATTCTCTTGTTGTATTTGTAAGTGTGTACAATAGAGAAGAAGAGTTATTAGAATAGTATGGGCCAAGTAAAAGACAAATAATCAAATTCTACAGGTCCTGAAATGGAAGAAAGGTGACTCATACACATCATCACGTCTCGCAAAGTGAAATTGTCTGGACATGTTAAAGGTTAAAACCATTACCTTCTTTGGGCAACAATCACCTTTAGATTAATAACCCACTTGTGGCAGATCCACTCATAAGATGAGGCAGGGATGGGTCCTAATATAACGTCTCTTCTGAGGTTGAACGGGATGTTTGCAATGTTATAATGGAACATAATGATATGTGTTGATAGTGTTGATATATGATAGTGTATGATAGAGCATGCAATGGCATGATAGGACATGATACTGAATGATAGAGCATGATAGTGCATGATAGGGCATGATAGGGCATGATATGGTATGATAGAGCATGATAGTGTATGATAGAGCATGACAGTGTATGATAGAGCATGATAGTGTATGATAGAGCATGACAGTGTATGAAAGGGCATGATATGGTATGATAGAGCATGATAGTGTATTATATGGCATGATAGGGCATGTTGTTGTTTGTCCATCAAGAATGATGATGACCATTAATTTCATCCAGTTAGGTTGAAAGTATGGAGCCGTGGGTTCTAAGATGGCTGATACGGTTTATTTGGCTCGAAATGTTCTTTGACAATGAGGGCAAAGAATGCTTGACGTTCCAGGAGGAGGATCTCCTGCAGTGGTTGTTCTGTCCAGCCTTTTCTTCACAGCTCTTGCAGTCTTGGTTGCTTCACAAGTGACTGCACCCTTATGTAATGATGTACGCCACGAATTACGGTCTTTAGCAGCAGTCTCTCTGGTGTCAAGATGAATTCCAAAAGCTTTTGACGTCATCTTCATTTGTCATGGTTGGTGCGTAGACATTCATGATGGTTGCATGCTTCTTTCCTTTTAGCAGGGGTAACTTAATAGTCAATTGCCTGTCATTTATAGCCTTCGGAAATTCAGCTAGTTTGTCAAACAGGGTCGACTTAATGGCAACTCCCACACCGGATTGGCGTCTTTCCTCGCTTTTCCTTCCACTCCAAAAAGATGTGTAGCCGGCACTTACTTCACAGATTTGGACTTCTTCTGCAAGTCGTGTCTTGCTCAAGGCTGCAATGTCGAATTTGTAGCAGCCCAGCTCTCTCCCAATTGGTGCTGTTCGTCTCTCTGGGCCTGACGCGCCGTCTCTATTAAGTAGGGTGCGTACATTCCAAGTTTCGATTGTCAAGGGAATATGGTTTGCTCTTTTAGCTTTACCTGTTTTTACTTTGTCTGTATGTCGTCTGCAGTATAGGGTAGCCACCAACAGCGGCTAGCTGGTTAGGTAATGATGGAGCAGACACTGTTTAGGGTACCTTTTCTAGCCCATTCCTCATGCTATAGAGGTGAGCAGTGCTTTCCTATAGAGGGCTGCTCAGTCACTCTGGGGGCTGCCGAATCCCACTGTTGCTCCGGTCAGCAGAAGGCGACCATATGGCATGAGCCGTATGTGTGCAGGTTTGCGACTACGACTGCCAGCGTACCCACGCCTGGCGCTTCGCATGCTAGTGATTGATTGTGCATGACAGGGCGTGATAGAGCATCATAGTGAATGATAGTGCATGCTAGGGCATTGTTGTGCATGATAGTGCATGATGGGGCATAATAGTGCATGACAGGGCATGATAGTGCATGGTAGTGCATGATAGTGCATGATAGTACATGATATAACTTGATAGTGAATACCAGGGCATGATATGGCATGATGGGGCATGATAGTATATGACAGGGCATGATAGTGCATGATAGAGCATGATAGGGCATGATAGTAAACGATAGTACATGATAGTGGATGATTGTACATGATAGGGCATGATAGTGCATGACAGAGCATGATAGGGCATGATAGTGCATGATAGTGCATGATAGATGATGATAGTAAACGATAGTACATGATAGTGGATGATTGTACATGATAGGGCATGTAGGGCGCGATAGGTACTGATAGGGCATAATAGGGGATGATATTCCATGGTAGGGCATGGCAGTTCATGTTAGGACATGTGTGACAGTATATTCCATGTTCAGTCTTCGTAGGCTTGGATGGATAGGACACGTTAGGAGGATATATGATGGTAGAATAGTAAAGGAATCTCTTTTGGTGAATTACAGGTGGGTAAGAGATCTCAGGGTCGGCCTCTACTACGATACAAAGATGTGTGTAAGCGAGACATGATTGAAACAGGCATTGATACTGCACAATGGGAGCAAGTCGCCGCTGAAGGTGTTACATGGAGGGCAAATATCAGGAATGGAATAAAGACAAAGGAGAAATTATTGCAGACAAATCACACACCGAACGTGTGAGACGTAAGATGGTGCATGCTGGTGAAAATGACAATGTGTTCACATGCATCCACTGTGGACGAACATTTACAGCTCGAATTGGCCTTATCAGTCACATTCGCTACCGCCATGGGTTGTAGTTATTATATTAATCAACCAGGTGCCGTCTCAGCAATAAAGGTTGGCTGCGATGGATCTCAACCACTGTCTGTCTCTCGACTTGACTGTACATTCTGTCAGGCTGATGTTCGTCAATCTCTTGATGTTACCCTAACACTTGTATCGTTGTCTACCTATTGCTCGCTTGCCCTCAACCTTGCCTTCCAGTATGGTTTTTATAAGAGTATCATGTCTTTTAACGTGGCCAAAATATTTCACTTGTCTCCTCTTTATTTCTTTCATCAACTCTCTCTTCATTCCCAGTTTTTCTAGGATCTCTGCATTTGATTATTTTTATTTCAATGAAATACGACCTATTCGTCTGTATATCCACATCTCCAGGGCTTCTATGCGACTTTCTAGTTGCTTGTTCAATGTCCAGGCTTCCGCACCATACAGTAGCATTTATTATACGTAGCATTTGACAATTCTCATTTTTAATGCGTTACTAATCTCTCTAGATGTTAATACTTATTTCATGCCTTTGAAAGCATTTTTGGCTATTCCTATTCATTTTTTGATTTCCATTTCACTTCTGCCATCATGTGCATAAGTCCAAAATAAGAGAAACTTGTTACTTGTTCTAGTATCTGCCCGTTTACTGTGATGTTCATTGATGACCTTTCCTTTTCACTGCTAATTATCATAGATTTTGTTTTTTGGATGTTAGTATCTAAGCCACATTCTGCACTGTGCCTGTTTACTTCTTCCACTAGGTCTTGCAACTCTTGCTCACTTTCTGCTAGTAACGCGGTATCGTCAGCATATCTAAGATTGTTTATGATTCTTCCATTGATGTTGAGTCTCGGCATTTCAACTTGTTTAAACATTCTTTCCTTGTATAGCTTGAAGAGGCTTGGGGACAGTACACATCCCTGCCGTACTCCTCATGTTATCTCTATAGGCGACTAATAGTTATTACTGCATCTAATAGACGCCAGTTGTTCCCAGTACAAGTTACTAATACATCTAATGTCCTTCCCGTCTACTCCTATATCTTGAAGGCACGTAATTAGTCGTTCATGTTGTACTCTATCAAAAGCTTTCTTGTAGTCTATAAAACAAACATATATACTTTTTTTGAACTTCTGTATATTTTTCAATTAACATCCTCAAACATATAATTACTTCTCTGGTGCCGTTGTTTTTGCGGAACCCAAATTGTTCTTCAGCTACTTCCTCATCTATTTTATGTTGAATTCTTTCTTGTATGACCTTGAGTATTATCTTTGTTATGTGGTTATGTGGCTCATTAAGCTAATAGTTCTGTGATCCTCACACTCAACAGCTCTTGGCTTTTTCGGTAGTGTGATGAAAATGGATGTTTTCAAATCCTTAGGGATGTACCCAGTATTATATATATCATTACATAACTCTGTGATAGTTTCAATGCCAAAGCTGGATAAGGATTTTATCATCTCTGTTGTTATCTTGTCAGGACCTGCATCCTTTCCTTCTTTCATCTGTTTAATAGCCTTTTCTACTTCAGCCGTTAATATTTTTGGTCCATCTTGAGTATTATACAATGTTGGTCTATTGACCCTGTTGTCACTGAATAAATCTTCTGTGTAAACAACAGAAATGCATCAAACATACAGCAAGTCAGAAGTTATAGAGAAGCTGAGTGCCACAGTGACCACTTCCCTGTTGGAGCAAAATTTAAAATAAAACTTAAGAGAGCTTTCTATACTAAATTACAAAGATTACACCCAACATATAACAGAGAAAAACTACAAGACATTACAGTCAAAGAGAAATTTACAGATGAAATAAAATGTAAACTTGAAACTCTGCAAAACCTTCGGAGGAAAGCGTTGACCAAACTTGGTTGAACATCAAGAATACAATTCAATCTACCGCAGAAGAATGTCTCGGTGTGTTAACCACGCATAGAAAGAACAGATGGTTCAATCAAAAATGTGAAGAAGTAGTCATTAGGAAGAAGAATGCCAGACATGTATGGTTAAATGACATCAATAACATCCAAAAGGAAGAGCATTATAGAAATGAATGTAAAGAGGCTACAAAAATAGTCAGACAGCAGAAGCGAGAATATATGAGTAAAATAATCAAAGATATGGAAACTAATCACCAGAAAAATGAATCCAGAAAATTTTTAAAAAACTGAAGTCAATGAAACGAGGGCACCAACTAAACCCATATGGTTTAAAAGACAAAAATGGGAATATGATAAATACCAATGAGGAAATGTGCAACACATGGAAAGAATATTTTATTGAATTACTAAATTGTGAAGCTCCAAGTAACATTTTCCCACAGGAAGAGGTTCTAACATGCGAACCACAAATTGAAGAACCTACATTTGAAGAAATCTTATATGTAATCACTGTCAAAGTCTTGCGTAGCGCAAGAACTATGGCTCGTATCTTGACAAGTGTGATACTAAATATGCTTCTCAAATAACACGAGGCTAATAACCGATAATATAATTCGCGCTATTTATTCGCGCACTGCACACATCAGAAAAAATACAGGCTTCGCGCAATCACAATTCACAATATCCAATAGATCATAAATACACGCAATCAATACATCAATATAATAATACATCAATGCACTCCACTTACAAGTCAAACACACAGGCGATCCATCTCCAACGGTCATACAGGCTAGCTATCAAGACATGCATAAACTCTCAAGCCGCATTCACACATCAGTCCGTTACGGCACCCAAGCCTAGTCTGGCTGGCCTTTTAGCACACACCTCAGTTGTGCTCGAGTCAGCTTGCGTGACCCCTCAATGTTCACGCTGTGTTCCAGCTGACCGCCGACTGCTTAGCATCGCTCAGTGTTGATTGCCTGGCGTTGTTGACGACGCCGCGTTAGTTATAGCTGTAGTGTTTATCATAGTTCAGCGTTGCATTGTCGGGCGTTGGTACAGACAACGCGTTATAACTCTGGGTGAGACTCTGACATTCTCCCCCCCCCCCTTTTTTCTCATGAAAGGTTTTCCTTTCATGTACTCTATATAGCTGTTCTTTATCTTGTCAGAATCGAACTTTGCACTTCATCTGACGTAAATCTTTGGTTTGTCTTAATATGTACAGGTGATTAGTAAACAATATACATACAATCCCCATGCCTACGCATCAAGCATACTTGTCAAGTACAATCAATTCCATGGTTTTTACCTCGCTGAGACACAGCCAGTCCGGTAGGTTACGGCTAACTTGCCCCTACCTCTCAACCAAAAAGAAAAATTACAAATAATCAGGTCAGCCTGTGAGTATCTACCTATAAGATAACTCCGACATTGGACATCTACCCTTATCTCATAGAATATCCAATGAAGGTCTTCAGTTTTGGTAAGTTTCCCCATATACACATGACGTCACATTGACGTGTTACTCATTAGGCAAACATGGTAGTTTCAATACATATTTACACATCACCAACAATATTTAGTTATGTCCCTTGGTTATGGAACAAAAGTTAGGGACAGTAATTTTATCATGCTTTCAACAAAATAAATTACAAGTAACATTTTCTTTCTTAGTGTCATAATTTGATAGTCATTGACAAAAGTGCACAAAAGGTCACTCTTGTGAAAAAGTAAATCAAGCTACGATGCTGAGATTACATCTAACAAAACTCGACATATACAATTTCGTATATGGATATATTTAATACCCAAATTTTCATACAATTGTCATAAATTTATAAACATTTTAGTATCGTCTGCTAACTTTCAAATTAATATGGACATATAACGGAAGTGTAGAGCTGTGTTGTTGCACACATGTGTTATGTTGACATTCACATCAAGGTCTCTCGTTTTAGATGGACTTTAAATATACGGAGCACCCAGTTCTTGTCATCAGCTGTTGGATAGCTTCTTCCGTCTTATTTTCGGATTAGGTTGTCAAGGTCATCATTCGTACTTGTTACAACGTCGTGGACCATCTTTGTAGATGTACTCAGGATTACTTGGCGCTGTTCAAGCTCGGTAAGTCTTTGGGTCCTGTAGTACAGTCCCTTGACACTTGTGGTGTCTATTTCTTAAAATACTACATATTTACAATACTACTGGCATTCTTTCACATCTCTCACAATTATACGACACATTCATTCGCATAATAACAATACTATGTACACAATTTAGTTACAATGGGAGATTAAATCTTCCCTATCACACTGTTCTTCACAGCGTAACTGACATGAAGTCACAATTGGCTGTGGTGTTGAGCACTATTTACGTTGCAGTTTATACACCATCTGCAATGTTCTCGGGTGTTACCTGGCTATTGGGTGAGTCGTATGGACATCTCGATAGAAGATCGGCCAGTGAGTTATGTGAGCCTCTTATATGTCTGATTTCGAAGCTATAGTCCTGTAGAAGAAGGGACCATCTGGCCACTCTGTGGTTACTTGGGGTTCCACTGGTGATAAATGTCAACGGACTATTGTCTGTTTCAATAATGAAGTGTTTGCCTAAAAGAAATCTCGAAAGTTTACGTACCGAGAACACAAGGGCGAGGGCTTCAAGTTCCGGCGTACTGTAATTTCGTTCACTGGTGTTCAATTTCCGAGAGACGTAGTTAGTATACAGGGTACAATATTTGGTCGTGCTCTTGAAGCAGTACCCCTCCAATGGCTACGGAGCTCGCATCGCATCTTAGCCTGAAAATAGTGCTAAGATCAGGTAATTTTAGAATAGGTTCACTGGACTCTGACAATCACACGACTTAAAAACAATAAAGCAACTGGGACTAATGGAATTGCTGCTGAATTTATAAAGGCAGGTGGCCATGCATTACATCTAAAGCTATACGAACTAATAATAAAAATCTGGAGGACTGAAGAATTACCCCATGACTGGAAAGAGTCATTATTGATACCTATCTTTAAGAAAGGAGACAAGTTCCAATGTGGAAATTATAGAGGAATATCACTACTGTCCACAAGTTATAAGATACTATCCGCAGTATTACTAAATAGACTAAAACCATATTCAGAAGACATATTAGGTGACTACCAGGCGGGTTTTAGACAAAACAGACCAACAATAGATCAGATATTTATCTTACGACAAATAGCCGAGAAACATTGGGAATATAAAAGAGATCTCCATAACATTTTTGTGGATTTTAAAAAGGCTTATGATAGTGTCCATAGGAATAGTCTATGGAATGCTATGCAGGAATTTGGAATACCAAGGAAGTTAATCAACATGACCAGACTATGCATGGAAGATACTTATAATATAGTAACATATAAAGGCATGAAATCAGACCCCTTCCAAATAACATCTGGCTTGAAACAGGGTGATGCACTATCGCCGCTACTCTTCAATCTGGCTCTAGAGAAAGTTGTAAGGAAGATAAAGGAGGAATGTGATATTGGAGGAACATCCAAGCTGCTTGGTTATGCAGATGATATAGATATTATAGGTCAAAGTGAACAAAAGACATTGGAAATATTGACTCACTTAAAGGAAAAAGCCCAACAGATGGGGCTGGTTATCAACCAAGATAAGACAGAATATATGGTAATTTCAAGAGACGGAATGGCTAAAAACTCTGGCCACATACAAATAGATAATATGACCATTAAAAGAACGGAAACATACAAATACCTGGGTACAATCTTCAACGGCTCCAACATCATAAGGGAAGAGATACAAACTAGAATCAACTCTGGAAATAAGATATACTATGCACTACAACATCTACTAAAATCAAAGACGCTATCTCGTAACACCAAAATCACAATATACAAAACACTGATCAGACCAGTTGTGCTGTATGGCTCTGAAACCTGGAGTACAACGAAATGAGACCAAGCCTTGTTACAAACCTTTGAGAACAAAATTTTAAGACGCATCTTTGGACCCATTAGGGATACACAAAGTGGAGAGTGGAAAAGAAGAAGTAACAAAGACATTTATGATCTGTTTAAGTCCCCGCTAATCACTGGTATCATGAAGGCTAATAGACTACAATGGCTGGGGCATATAGAAAGAATGGAAGATAATAGGGAAACAAAACTCGCTTACACTCAGGAAATAAATGACCGTAGACCCCGAGGTAGACCAAGAAGACGGTGGAGAGATAATACATGTACAGACCTACAAGCACTTGGAATCAACGACTGGCAAGAGAAGGTCCACCAGAGAGACGAATGGAGACGGATTGTATTTGCAGCAAAGAACCTCAATAGCTCGGAAAGCTGAAGAAGAAAAAGAAGAAGAAGTACTCTGTCCATCTTTTTAGTATGTCAGTGTTATTAATTATAATTTCTCCATTTTTTTTCCCCTTTGATATAACCGTTTCCTGTTATATTATTTTTCTTCTTTGTAAATGTTGTTATATGTTCATGTAATTCTTTCGAGTTGTGTTTATTTTATTTCCAGATCCTCTATTTCTTTGCAATGTTTCTGCAGCCACTCTTCTTTGAAGTTATTATAAGCCCTTTTGAAGCACGATGTAACAAACTATCGCCTGTAAAGACGGCAAGGTGCCAATATTTAATGGGTATAAACCACATATTATATAATGTGTATAACCCACATATTATATAATGTGTATAACCCACATGTTATATAATGTGCATAACCCACATGTTATATAATGTGTATAGCCCACATGTTATATAATGTGTATAGCACACATGTTATATAATGTGTATAACACACATGTTAAATAATGTGTATAACACACATGTTATATAATGTGTATAACACACATGTTATATAATGTGTATGACCCACATGTTATATAATGTGTATAGCACACATGTTATATAATGTGTATAACACACGTGTTATATAATGTGTATAACACACATGTTATATAATGTGTATAACACACATGTTATATAATGTGTATAACCCACATGTTATATAATGTGCATAACCCACATGTTATATAATGTGGATAACCCACATGTTATATAATGTGTACAACACACATGCTATATAATGTGTATAACACACATGTTATATAATGTGGATAACCCAGATGTTATATAATGTGGATAACCTACATGTTATATAATGTATATAGTCCACATGTTATATAATGTGCATAACCCACATGTTATATAATGTGGATAACCCACATGTTATATAATGTGTATAACACACATGCTATATAATGTGTATAGCCCACATGTTATATAATGTGGATAACCCACATGTTATATAATGTGGATAACCTATTTGTTATATATTGTATATAGTCCACATGTTATATAATGTGCATAACCCACATGTTATATAATGTGTATAACACACATTTTATATAATGTGTATAGCCCACATGTTATATAATGTGGATAACCCACATGTTATATAATGTATATAGTCCACACGTTATTTAATGTGTATAGCCCACATGTTATATAATGTGTATAGCGCACATGTTATATAATGTGTATAACCCACATGTTATATAATGTGTATAGCCCACATGTTATATAATGTGGATAGTCCACATGTTATACAATCTATATAGTCTACATATTATATAATGTGTATAACACACATGTTATATAATGCGTATAACGCACATGTTATATAATGTATATAGCCCACATGTTATATAATGTGTATAGCCAACATGTTATATAATGTGTATAGCCCACATGTTATATAATGTGGATAACCCACATGTTATATAATGTATATTTTCCACATGTTATATAATGTGTATAACACACATGTTATATAATGTGTATAACCCACATGTTATATAATGTGTATAACCCACATGTTATATAATGTGTAGAGCCCACATGTTATATAATGTGGATAGTCACACATGTTATATAATGTATATAGTCTACATGTTATATAATGTGTATAACACACATGTTATGTAATGCGTATAACCCACATGTTATATAATGTGTATAACTCACGTGTTTAATTATATATATAGCCCACGTGTTATATAATGTGTATAACCCACATGTTATATAATGTATAAAGCCCACATGTTATATAATGTGTATAGCCCACATGTTATATAATGTGTATAACCCACATGTGATATAATGTGTATAGCCCACATGTTATATAATGTTTTCAGCCCACATGTTATATAATGTGTATAGCCCACGTGTTTAATAATGTATATAGCCCACGTGTTATATAACGCCCCATTCAGAATAAGTAAATTCCATAGCATAACTCATAAATCCCTAGTTTCATGGTTGCCTTGAGAAACCGCGCTTACTTGCTTTTATTGCGTTCAATTTACAAGTAATTGAGAGAAATCGAATGACAGAAATAGATAGATAGATAGATAGATAGATAGATATATAGATAGATAGATAGATAGATAGATAGATAGATAGATAGATAGATAGATAGATAGATAGATAGATAGATAGATAGATAGATAGATAGATAGATAGATAGATAGATAGATAGATAGATAGATAGATAGATAGATAGATAGATAGATAGATAGATAGATAGATAGATAGATAGATAGATAGATAGATAGATAGATAGATAGATAGATAGATAGATAGATAGATAGATAGATAGATAGATAGATAGATAGATAGATAGATAGATAGATAGATAGATAGATAGATAGATAGATAGATAGATAGATAGATCTCCTCACCCAAACACACATCCCTGACACACATCCCTCACATACATCCCCACCCACCAACACATCCCCCATGCACAAACACACACCTCCCATCCACGCACACACAACCCACACACACATCCCCTCACACATCCCTAGACACACGTATTTATCCCTCAACCACTAACACCCACACATCCCTCCCCAATCATCAAAACATACATCTCCTATCTACCCACTCACACTCACACACCCCAACCACCCATCTAAACACACATCCCCCACCCTCACACACATCCTTCACCCACAAGCACACCCATCCACACCCCCACCCACCCACACACACATCCTTTATCCACACCCAGCTCCCCTCCCACACAACACCACATCCACATACATCCCAAATACACGTCCCTCACCCACATACACATATTCCCACACATCTCCTACCCATCCACACATCCCCCAACTACAATCATCCTCACTACCCACACATACATCCTCCATCCAGCCACACACACCCCAACCCGGCCAGACATACCCCCACCCATACACACATCCCCAAATCCATCACCCACACCCATCACGCACCCCTCCCCCAACCCACACACATCCCCCACACACATTCACCCACATACACACTCCCCACCCATCCACCCAAACATCCCACACCCGTACACATCCCTCACCCACACACACACATCCCCAAACCCATAACCACCCACATCTGCACACATCTCCCACCCACCAAATATCCCCACCCACACATATATCCCCCACCCATCCCATAACCCACCATCAATCATCCACCAACATATCCTCCTCCACCCACTCACCCACAACCACCTAGCCAAACACACATCCCCACCCACACACACATCTCCCCGCCAACCCATACATCCCGCACGTACCCACACACAAATCCCCCACCCACACAATCCCACCCCGCTCACCCACACATCCTGAGCCCACCCACACACATCACGAATCCACCCACACACACATCCCCCCATCCCTCAATCTACTATTATGATCAAACTCCCACACTTTACACACACATACAGTGACGATTGTCGTGAGCATTGTCGCAAAATTGTAAAGAAAATGGAGAAAAATTGTACATATACATTTTGTAAATTAAAAATTAGTGATGCAATTCAACTCTCTCTCTCTCTCTCTCTCTCTCTCTCTCTCTCTCTCTCTCTCTCTCTCTCTCTCTCTCTCTCTCTCTCTCCCACTCACTAACGCTCTCACTCACATTACAGTAATGTTATATTATACATGATAAAATCAAGTGTCATACATACAAAATGATAATGTGAAAGATGAAAATACACAAAAAAATATGGAATGGCATGTTACAGGACATGCGTGCACTCAACTCTCTCTCTCTCTCTCTCTCTCTCTCTCACACACACTCTTTCTCTCTCTCTCTCTCTCTCTCTCTCTCTCTCTCTCTCTATTGCACAGGCACACACACACACACACTCACACTCATTAACTCTCTCTCTCTCTCTCCCTCTCTCTCTCTCATACTCCCTAATTCTCTCACCCACTCAACAGTGATGTACATGTGATCATGTTATAAATTATAACATCAATTGGCATTCAAAATGGTAATATGAACATGAGAATACACAACATATATGGAATAGCATGTTACATGATATGCGTGCGCTTAAATCTCTCTCTCTCTCTCTTTCTCTGTCTCTGTCTCTGTCTCTGTCTCTCTGTCTCTCTCTCTCTCTCTCTCTCTCTCTCTCTCTCTCTCTCTCTTCTTACCAGCACACACCCATAGACACTCACAAACAATGCGCGCACACATACACACATTAACAAATCCATTCTTCCACTGTCTCTCTCTCGTTCGCTCACTCTCCCCCCCCCCTCTCTCTCTCTCTCTCGCAATCACTATTTCACCCATTAAGCCACTCTCTCCAACTTTCATTTACTCAATATCACACTCTCTTTCACTCTCACTCACTCATACGCAGACAGACACATACCCTCTCGCTAGTAAATACACACCCCTTCGCATCGCATACACACGAAAGCTTATACATATACACACACGAGCATACACACAATATACACACGCAAATACACACATATCCCCACGCACACATACACACATCCACACCCATATACACATACTTACACACATACTTACACAAACACACACACAAATACACACTCCCTCGCATACACTGCATGCATGCACACATACACACAAACATGCACATACATACACGAACATATATATATATATATATATATATATATATATATATATATATATATATATATATATATATATATACGCACATACACACATATACACACGCACATACATTCATTGGCATCTTTCCGTCTTGACAGACGATAGTTTGGTACATTGTGCTTCAAAAAGGCTTAATAACTACGATCCATGGCGGTGTCGAGTGTGGCTGGTAAGGTCCATAGCACAAAGCCTGGGCTAAAATAAAGAAACCATGTGTTGCCCATGCAGCATGATCCCTCTCTCGGCCTGCCTAGTTCACTCCAGAGGAAAGTTGACACCTATAATCTGGAACAAGACAAGCTGCAGAAGCTGCCGGATCAGCAGAGCAATGCTCTAACTGTCCGCCTGTCGGAGCTTCGATCCTAGACCAGCTGCCAACCAAGGCTTAGGGCCTGGTCTGCCCTGCCATGACTTATTTTGTCTTTGGGTTGCATTTCCTCGCACCAGGATAAGGCTAGTACCCTCCCAATTGCGCTCTTCCGCCCGAAGCCGTTGGCACAATGTGGGGTGTCGAGTTTGGTAAGCGCCGCCCAACATTCGGCGCTGACAGAAAGCAGGTAGTACCGTCTACTGTCATGCGGTAGCTCAGTCATATCTGACTAAGACCTGACTCACTCGCACACACATATAAACGCACGTACACATGTACTCACACATAAACACACACATAAACATACTTACACACACAAGCACACATACAACACACATTTACACACACTTACACATACACACCCACACGCACATTCAGACGTGCACACACATACACCCACACACACACACACACATAAACACACGCATACACACATATGGACACACGTACACACCAACCCATCCACCCACACACTTACTCACACGTACACGCTGCCTCACATAATCTTACCCTCTCACTCACTCATTTACTCTCTAAACCCCACTAACTCACTCTCTTACTCGCACAGACAAGTACATAGACACACATACACTCACCCACTCTCTCTCTCTCTCTCTCTCTCTCTCATTCATTAACTTCTCATGCACTCTCTCACTCACCAACTGTCTCTCTCTTGCACACTCACTCGCTCTACACTCACTCACACACGCACATACACACATATTCTCCCGCTCAATCACTAACTCACTCTCCCTTACTCACTCACTCACCCGGCGGCTCTCTAACTCACACTCACTCACTCACTTTCTCACTCTCTCACACAGACAGGTATACACACAACACAACTTCTCTCTCACACTAACTCATTCTCTCACTCAATCTCTCACACATACGTGTACACAGACATTCACTTACTCTTTCACCCTCGCAGGCACACGCGCATACACACTCTCTCACTTTCTCTGTCTCATACTCACTCTCTCACTCACATTCTTTCTCATTCACTCTCTCACCCACTCTCTCACTCACACAGTGTAAAATGATAGTGAAAAAATGATACCAGTAGGTGACTTATGGAGGCATATAGATATAGATAGACAGACAGACAGACAGACAGACAGACAGATATATATATATATATATATATATATATATATATATATATATAGAGAGAGAGAGAGAGAGAGAGAGAGAGAGAGAGAGAGAGAGAGACTCGGTTGGGCAGAGAGGGCGAAGAAGAGGAGGAAGAAGAGAACTGAAAACCAGAGAATGCAGAAGAGGAGCGCTATAGAAAATTAAATTTTATGTGTGTGTGTGTTTCTTTTTTTACAGACCAAAAGTATTAACTCTTTCGAAACCCGGAAGTGATTATCAGCCCTTAGCGCGGGAATTATGAAAATTATGGAGCCATAAAATTACGTCACGACGTCATATTTATATGTTAATCTCTGCTTGTTATTATATCTCTTGATCAAAAACACTTTTTAAAACCCTCAGGTCATATAATTGTTTAATCGGTTGGAGAATATGGAAGTCTTGAATCTCTGAGGCATAATAATATACAATAATATTTTTTGGAGAGAAAGAAATATGAGCAACACATTATTCTATGGGATATATGAACCTTTACAATGAACCTCTGAAAATCAGGAACAATCTAAGTGCAAATGTGCTTGAGGTGCATTAAAAATTAGCAGAAGATTAAATTATTCATCAAGTGCCGTACTGCTAAGCATTGGTGGTCATGATTCACCCTCACACACCATCGCAAGAGTCTCGGATCATGCCTATGTTATATCCAATTTATGCCAGGTGGCCACGCCATACAGGTAATTATCTTTTTGACTTCTCCGTACTCTTTTACCATCACTATTGCTGTTAATTCAATATGACAAAATTCGTATACAGAGGAACGCCATTGCAAAGTGAAATATTAATTTTGCAATAACGTATTGAAAATGTGTAAATATAATCTTTATCATCATCATCATCATCATCATGATGTAGCATCTTTTACAAGTATAGATTTATGATTTCCAGTGACTGAGTTTAGTTAACACTGATGGCAACTGAGATTGTTCTTGTCTAATTTGAAGTTTAGTTACCACAGATGGCAACTGAGATTGTTCTTGTCTATTTTGAAGGTTAGTTAACAAAGATAGTAACTGAGATTGTTCTTATCTATTTTGAATTAGAAGGCTTAACTGATTCAGTGTCAAAGGATAATACATCGCCTAATGTGACCTCCCTTTGGACAGACGGACGATACATCGCTATACTAGAGTGTCGTAATAAGTGTCGTCCCTGGGGTGAGGGGAATCAACACCCACATTCTTTTAACTCCATATCATTATCTTGAGGATATCTTGGATCTCTGTCCACAAAACCCCATCAGTCTTTGGATCTCTCTCTCTCTCTCTCTCTCTCTCTCTCTCTCTCTCTCTCGCGCTCTCTCTCTCTCTCTTCTTCTTCTTTATCTTCTTCTTCTTCTTCTTCTTCTTCTTCTTCTTCTTCTTCTTCTTCTTCTTCTTCTTCTTCTTCTTCTTCTTCTTCTTCGTCTTCTTCTTACCACTGGACCATACCCCTCTCATTCTTTTCCAAAACATACTACACAACTCTATCTTCTAACAAAATGACAAATTAATTTATTAAAGAAAAGTGTCAGGTATGTGCAAAGTGTGTGTGTAGAATGTCTGTCGTATAATCTAAGGTTTATGCAGAATCAGACCGAACAGCTCAGGATCAAAGTCTGCTTTCATCACAGTACCGGCCACACAACAGCACCATAGACCAAGTACAGAAGGACCTCACCAAATGATGCATCTCTCCGGCCAGGTGTCGACTTCCTCCAGTGGCTCTTGGATAGTCCTGATGCCTGGTCACCAATGGTGGATGTAGTCCAATACTGATCATGAATCCGACACACAGAGTGTAACTAATATGTCACTAAAAGTTCTGTGATATGATAACCCTTGTACAGTAAAATAAATGTTTACTGTCACTTTGAAACAAAATGTTAATTGTTAATTTCTCACAGGAATTCACAATTTGGAAAACACAATGTTAATTGTTAATTTCTCACAGGAATTCACCATTTGGAAAACGCAATGTTAATTGTTAATTTCTCTATATAAATACTATTGTCCCTGTTACTGGTGGTATTGTAAGTATCTTCACTCTAATATGATTAGAACTACCAAGGAGGAATCACTCTTAGATGATCGTCGGTTCCTGCTCAGCAGAGGCCAGGTTCTTGCAGACTCTTTGGGTTATGGGCCCAGTGCAAAGGCCGCTGAGTAAAAACTGCCTTCAATGATCGAGCCATAATCTTCGTCTATGACTTGTCTGCTAGCTTTTTTGGAAAACAAAGTGGAACCTGTTGAAGAGAGACACGCGGTGAGAGCAACCCGATTCCGACTTTCATTAGGTGAGTATAGGCCGACGGCCGCACTCAGATATTTAACAGAGAACTAAACTCTGTCATAAGGCAGAGGAGCTCATCACATCGGTCTGAGTCATGGCAAGACAAGGAAAGACTAAAGGAAAAGTGCAGATACCAGTAGATGCCCTACTGGAAGATCCTACCATTTGACATTTCCCTTATCTCCCCGAATATCATCCCTCTACCTTGTTATTAACTCACTGAGTTAATTGATATCTCACACTAGCTAGTTTAAGCAACCCGATAGCCTACTGCTGCCAACGCTCCTATAATAAGTTCTCACAACGCACATTACTACGTTCGGCTCCTAAGAATAATCTAATTTGGGTCTATTTAATTAAATACCATATATTTTTACCCTCGTCTGAAATCGAGACCACTAAATCACACAATGGACAAATGTCCGCCGATGTAAATCAACATAAGACACCGTGGTCTCTTTCCATAATCAGAACAGGAACATCAAACACGTCCTTGTTGCCTCACAACATTTGGTCGACTCCCGCCACAGGGGTTTGTCCAGACTGTTTTAAAACTGTGTCTGAATGACGTCACAAATCTGACTAGACACTAGACGTCGAGAAACTATTTTTTCTCTCCTTTTCTGACTCGATGTAAACAACCGGCCGGCTGTCCCGCTTTGATCTGGGGAATTTGTTCCCGGTACTCCAAAAAGTCTTGCCAGCTTGTGATGTGGAGAAATCTTTCCCCCACAACAAAAGATCTTGCCGACTGTCATCAGGACAGTCTGTCCCCAACATCAAATAATGGCGGCTGCCTGTAGACGAATGGCGCGACAGTCTTTTATCGATCGACAACTCCAAGAATTCCGCGACATAGAGTCATCGTGTTATTTGTTTTCTTGTGTGCTTCTTCCGCAATTTCAGTGCTCAATGAACAAAAATTTACATTATAATACTTGTTAATTTGATTGTGTACAATGTTTGGTCCAAACCTACTTTTTTGTTGTATCAATTAGTCTGTTAATACTGATTGAATTGTTAACTCACTTAAACCTTTGATCATCTCTACTGCCACTATGACCATGTCTTCCATGTTTAATGCTGTTGCCATTAACTTTATCAACTACTGCATGTCATCACATCCGCTGTTTGCCTCACTGACTTCATCATTGTTACTAGTATTTACGTCATTCAGCAATTCCCCTCACTTAAACTCAGCCCCTCTAGCTCTGATATCGTTTCTTGCCTCAGCTCACAAAAGTGGTCTGTTTGGCTGTGGAGGCGGGTGGGGTGGTGGGTATAAGGACCTCACACTATCGGATCTTTGGATTTCTTTAACTTTGTCATGATGAGCCAGCTCCGCGGCGAAAGGGTTACGGACGCAATTCGTAAGCCCGCATACCCGCGTTCGCAAAACAGCTGCGGGCGATTTGTCAGCAGACCGCCTTACGTTGGTTTTTATGAAATGGGATGGATGCCGGTCGTTCAGAAAGCAATGTCAAACTATTGAACGTAAACTTGCCCAGGAATCACTAACAGCCAAGAAATGCTGAGGTTGACTGCTACGTCTTGTTAAGGATATGCAACAAACTTTTTATTTCATGATGAGTGTTTTGGGTTAAATAATGTTGTAGCTTCCGTTGGCTTTCCGCTTCCATGTGACATTTGACTAAGTCCTCAGTTCTTAGTATACTGTATAAGTTGCTAGGGTAAGTGAGTTCCCTAGTCTGCAAGTATACTCTCTGAAATGGTTAATGTGTAACAGCACAAAATATATCACTACGCATCTCTCTATGTAAGATTTTTTTTTTTTTTGCATATCCTATTTACAGGAAATTGCAGTCAACACCAGCATTTCTCAGCTGCTGTTAATGTCTTGGCAAGTTTTACGTTAAGTATTTTGCCATTGCTTTCTGAATGACCGGCTCACATATCTTTCCATAAGTAACTAACGCGACGCTATCCGCTGCCGAGTCTCGGGCGGCTGTGTTTCGTATGTGTCTATGTTGATACGTTTCTATACGGGATTAAGATCAGCTTCCTTAACACCTTCGCCAGGGAGTCCGCCCTATGTAAGATTAGAAACCAAATACAGATGTCGTTATTGGAGAAAGACATGAATACAATAAAATGTATCTAGTGTCTGAAATAATAATAGACAATATGTGCCTTAATTTATATCTCAGAAGGGTTGAATGTATGTTATCGGAATATATAACAAATTAAAAACGATTATGAAAAATATTTGACTGCACGTTCCATTACATATATAAATTTAATTGGAGCAATACAGTCACAATGAAAGCAATAAATATAGCAACATTTCGAGGATTGTCCTAGTCTCCCGTCTAGGCCCTGAGACAAACAATATGAAATAAGAATCATAACTGCCATCAAATGGCTTTACCTGGGCACATCTTTTCTCGCATGTCTTCTGAAATGTGCATCTATCATAACTAATTAAATGTCCTTATCTCCCCCGATGTGTCTCCACCTTGACGTGGTGGGGGAGCTTGCGTGTCCCATAGACCCCATTTGCTTGCCGATGGGTGAAAAATTACATATCGGACAGCTTATGGGATAGGGACCAGACTAAGAGAGACACAACCTGCTGCTCTGCAGGCATAGACTGAGGATAGCAGTCAAAATTTAAATGAGGTGCACAAAGGCAGAATTTCTTGGTCCGGACAAAACTCTTAAGGCTCCCTGTCGAGGGCTGTGGCTGAACGCCTCTAAGCCACAAACCCTCGGATCTTAGAGCCAGGCTGATACCCGTCTACCGGAAAATAGAAACATGATACTGAGCAAGCTACATGCTCAGGTCTGATACATGTTCGAAGGCTCCCAGCTGGGGGATATGAGAGATTGCCGGATGAAGGGGCCTGGCCGTTTCCCGTTCACTGCTGCACGAAGGTAAGGTGCTGAGCCGGCAGCACATGTAGCCTACCTCGTGAGCGAGTACAAAAAAGTCAGAAAAGTGCCCCAGTCGAAGGGTTACGGAAACTGTCTGTATCTAACTCATAGAGAGTGTAGACAAAAGTGGAATAATGTCTCATCAACGCAAAATGGAACGCACGGCGAGCGAACCTATTGCGTGGTCTGAAGTCACAAGCAAAAGCTTACCGAATGGATGTCACTCGCAGTCTGACCGCTCCTGGTGTGTGATTGAGCGATCAGTGGCAAGTGGGATGCCCAACACATGGAAGTGAGGAACTAAAGCAGCCATGAGCAGGACGTGGAAACTCCTTGGGTGAGCCCAGTCTCAGAGCAATATGTGCCGGCTCTGCAATTATGGAAGCCTCCTTGGATAGCGAGATAATGCCCATGGTCTGCCCCTGCCTTCCCTTGAGGGCAGACCACGATATCGTTGATCGTTCTATCTTGACCAGCTGAGATGTGGGTGACATTACAACAGTCTAACGTGTCTCGAAACCAGAGGAAGGCTAACCTCACTAAAAAATGCCCGCCGGAAGTCGGAAGTGTCGTCCTACGGGTGGCAAACTAAAAATTGACACTACGCATTTACGTCCGAGTGAAATGTCTCGTCCGAATGTCTCCCGTGCTAGGAACAGCTCTGACTACCTAGTTTCCGAATGCCGCTCTTGTTCGGAACAGCTCTGACTAGGTAGTTTTCCAAATGTCCGCCGTGCCTGGAACTGCTCTGATGGGTACAGGGACAAGCACATGTCCGAAAACTCGCTTAGTGGAAACCAACCGCAGAGCTGACTGGTTTGTGCAGGAACGGCCCAGGGCGAGCGAAATGCCCAATATATTGAAGTGAGGAATTAAAACAGCCATGAGCAGGACGTGACGATTCCCTCGGTAAACCCAGCACCAGAACGTTATGTGCCGGCTCTGCAATTATGGAAGCCACCCAGGATGGCGGAAAATGCTATGGACTGTCCCTGCCTTCACTTGAGGGATGACCGTGTAGTCTTCGACTGTTCCAACTAGACCAGCTGAGATGTGGACGGTACCACAAAAGTGAGAGTCTCCCAGGATTGCTAACCTGGTCAAAAATGCACGCTAAAAGTCGGATGTGTTGGCCTGAGGGTTTCGACCCGAGGGTGCCTAACCAGACACACCGCAATCACATCTGAAAAAATCACTCCGGATGAACGCAAAGAAGAGAAGAAGAAATGTCCTTATAATGTATTTGACTTCTTTAGTTTTTCTAAGCTTCTCTATAGAAGGTAGCCTACCATTACTTTCCGGTTTGGCAGTTACCATACTCGTCTATGGCCGTATATCTATAAATTGAGCAAAACGTTCTCTCGTTCTGGTTTTCGTTCCAAGATACTGAGATGAGTCTTCGGTATGACACTGTGAGCTGCGAATTTCTTTCTATATGCTTTTTGTTTGTGTTCAATATGTCTATTTGTGATATACAAATTAATAAAATCGCGGACGGTTTATTGCTCTCTCCGGCGGTAAGCAATGATACGTATGCGGGTCACTTGCCTGTGTGTCCTTTGACAATGAACTGTATATTAAAGTGAAGGATTGTTTGTCAATTATCTGGCAGTTTGGTCTTGTCTAGGCTTCTGTTTACTTTACAAGTTTGAAGAATGCAAATGATGACCATTTTGTGTAGTTTTCACTGGCACATGAATGGTGCAGCTATGGCTAACTGGCTACCATGAAGTTGAAAAAGTATGACCACTTTTAATGAAGCTGTCCCATAGTTAGTGTTCTAATTGAAACTGAGTAGACCGCTAACGCTTATCGTCTTCTTCATAGAGTTCCTGCTATGCAGCGTTGGTGATAACGTCTGTCCACGGCCTGTCTCGTATACTGTCAATCATTTCTGAAACTGATGTTTCTCAATGTTATGATGTCAAACTGTTCAGCACCTTCTCTTTGGCCTCCTCCTGCCTCGCCTCCACTCCGGTTTCCTCATTGTGACAATATAATCCAGCTTTCCCTTGTTCGTGATATGAGCAAAGAGTATGGACAGGCGTCTTCTGATGTGAGTAACTAGTTCTTATTTGTGAGTTAACGTCGTTCGGGATATTTTCTCTGCTACTTTATATCCGTCCACGGTGTTCTTATCATTCTTTTATTAAACCATAACTCAACAGCATGCACATAATTCATGACTTGTCTGCTAATTGTCCATACATGGCTTCTATACATCTATACTGGCTCGCTATAGCTAAGCACTATTTTGCTCACTTCGATTTTTTTCGCATATTCTTGACAGGAAATTAAATTCAACACCAGCAACTTTCAGCTGCTGTTGATATCTTGGCAAGTGCACATTCAGTAGTTTGCCATTGCTTTCTCAACGACCGGCTCACATACCTCCGTAAGTAACCAGCGCGACGCGATCCTCTGCCGAATCTCGAGCAGCTGTTTCGTACCTGAGTATACGGGATTACGAACAGCGTCCTTAATCCCTTCGCCAGGGAGGGCGGCTCACCTCGACTGAGAAAGAGAAATTGCAAAGACAATTCTTCATCTTGTGAAATAATGCCTTTGCTTATGAAATTATACATTTAAACTCCTATATACATCTTTCATATGCCGTTATGAAAGTACCAAAATACCTATACATATGGGCTTGTTTCAGATTCCATCGTCTGTATGAACATAAACATATATGTGTAATCCGGCATGTATCCACATAAATATGTGTTTAATCTGGTGTGTATCCACATAGAAATATTAATTATGTAACTCTGTATATATATCAACATATAGAGGTGTTTAAAACCTATTATATATTCACATAAAATATGTTTGTAATCTTGTATATATATATTTACGTACAAATTTGCTTGTCATCTGGTATATATCCCCACAGAAATGTCCATAGCCATGTATATATCCACATCAACATATGTTATAATCTTGCATATATCAATATAGGGAGGTATTTCTAATCTTGTATACATCCACATACTATGATGCTTGTAATCTAGTAAATATACACATACAAATATGCTTGTTATCTGGTGTATATATGCTCATTCAGAGTGTCATATATCAGCAGATCTCAACCTTTTTCTGTGCTCCAGTCTTCGCTCTCTGAATCAGGGTGTATATTTAATTACTGTGCAGTGTTTGAATATATTGCCGGTCCAAGTTTGTATTTACCTATTACGAGGGTAAGTTAATAAGTAAGTCACAAATGGCTGTAGAAAAATAACTACACATGATAACAACTTGAAACCAGTTTATTCTTATACATACATTGTCCCTTTATTTCTCAACATAATTCCCACCAATATTCATGCACTTATCCCATCGTTTTATCAGTCCTCCCAAACCGGCTGCATAGAACTGTGTGCTTTGTTTTCATTTACCGCCCATCCCACAGAACTGTGTGACTTACTTATTGACTCGCCTTCGTTACTTTTTCTACCCAGCTATGCACCGCTTTATGGGACAAACATTTGCCAGCATAAACACTGACAACCCATCTTGGCGGGAGACATTTCGAGAATGACGCCGACGTTGAATGTGAAGTGAACACGTGGTTTAGAAAATAGAGCACGCAGTTCTATGCAGCCGGTTTGGGAGGACTGACAAAACGATGGGATAAGTGCATCAATGTTGGTGGAAATTATGTTGAGAAATAAAATGACAATGTATGTATAAATATAAACTGGTTTCAAGTTGTTATCATATTTAGTTATATTTCTACAGCCATTTGTAACTTACTTATTAACTTACCGTCGTATGTTGCACGAACTTTACAGAGGGTAAATACAAAACTTGGACCGGCAATATTTTCAAACACTGCATAGTCATTAAAAATACACCTTATACAAATGTACAGGCAGGTAACATATGCCATGAGGAAAAGCAACATTTATATCTCAATGTAATTAAACAAATAATAATGACAACCGATGAATACATTTGTCAACAAATTTTCTTTTACAAAATAAGGGCTCGCGGTTCCCCCAGGGGCCAGAGCCGCCCCATCAGGTCCCCACGTCCATGCGTGTCATTCCGATGACCGCCTCTGCAGGTGGCCCCGACAATATCAAGTGCAGATAGTAGACTTTGATCTTAGCAAAACAACACAAGTATATCAATAGATATATTTATCAATGAAGCGAAATTACAGAAAGTTAGCAATTTTGGATAACTAGGTTCTCTGCAATGGAAATGTGATGACACACATTAAAATAAGAACAAATATTGCTCGAAAGAGCTAAAGCAGTTAAAACCCTCTTTGACTGGAACAGACAGTAGAGTCGCAGTCAGAATGCTGAGAGCTTGTACATTTCCCGTGGCAACAAACAGAGCCCGAAGGGTATGTCTTTGACTCTAAATGATATAGAAAAGTATAACAATTTGTTAGACGAAAAGACATAGGCTTGAATAACGGCACTTGACTTTTAATAATATAATATATTAAACTGAATGTTTATGAAATAATGAAATAAACTGACTTTTAATGATATATTACATTAAAATCCTTAAGAATTAATTGTCGTTGTCCTCAACTTCCTCGCTGTTGTCTTCCTCATCTGAAGTATCTCCGGTAGTTTCCCCAAACAATTCCACTCCTCCCGTGTCTTCTACTTGCGTCATGTGACGGGACGCCAGCTTGAGCACGACAAGTTCCGGCTTGTCATACAGGCCCATGAGAATGAGTTTGCCGTTTAGAACTACCTTGCACACAGAGATTCTTGAATCAGGTGTAAACACGGCCAACACACTTCGGTTGACCAAATCCCACACTGAAACGTCCCCAGAAATCACAATTGCCTTTCCTCCATTTTCTATTATAAACATTCTGCTGTTAACCTGAAACTTGAAACCCGAGTATCCTCGAATTCTTTTCAGGGAATGCGATTTCATCGGGTCCCAGATATGAAGTTCGTTAGACGACCGCCCAATGACAACTCTTTGAGCGTCATCAGTGATTCCAATGACGCATACATTTGTTTCTCCTTTGAGACGCCTCTTAATCTGGCCTGTGACACAGTTCCACATAGTAACATAACTAACTTTCCTTACTTCGTCATAATTGGAATGGACCAGATGGGTGCCGCCGAAGTTCAAAGCAGCTGTGTGGAGAAGCATCATGGAGTAGTCTGTCTGAAGAGTTTGCGTATGGGTGTGTGTCGGGATGTCAAAGACACATAAATGGTGGGCGTAGAATGAGGCTACGATGACCTTCTGGTCGCCACTCACCAGAAACTGATCGAATGCATTTTCTTTCTCTGGACGCAAATCTTCAATACGCCGTTTAGCTGATTTACTTTCTTCTTGAAATTTACGTGGCGACCTGATGAGAATAAATCATTATATTTTACACAATACATGATAATTATGAGTAATTATAAGTAGGTAACTGTCATAATTGCAATTTTCTACTAATCTTAATAATAATAATAATTAACTGCAAATGTACATTTGGATAACCAACAATTCCTTTCTTTTTAACCTATCATGCACATGCGTTGACAGCTTGTCATCTGCAAACTTTCGACCTCACAAATATTATTTCACGTGTTCAAACAAGTGAAAGTCAGATGGCGACGAGTTTGAACTGTAAGCCGAATGTTTCAAGACTTAAAATTGCAGACCTCGTAGTGTATCCTTTGTACGCGCAGCCGTTTGCGGGCGAGCATTGTCGTGCAGCAACAATTGAGATAAGTCTCCGGCATTTCGATCCTATCGCTGGCTTTATTTTTTTCACTAGCAAGTCACCGAATCCAGTCATATTCAGTTTCAAAACTTTCTAGAAAATGCACCAACACTGTATCCTTGTATCCCAAAAGTTGGTTATAGTAACTTTCCCAGGGAATTCCTGCGTCTTAATTTGTTTTCTTAACTCGAGACAACACTTGCTAATGCTGCATCGCCGACCTCCTAAGATCTAGTTCGTAAACATTCACTCAAAACTGGTCTCCATCAACTTGTGATGCAGAAAACATCTCTTTCTCGTGCATGACAGTCCAAATGCTCCTCACAAATAGTCTGTCGTGCACGTTTGTGTTCATCGGAAAGCTGTCTTATGAGCCATCTGCTACACACTTTCTATAACCAATGTCATTATGTTTAATTTTATGCACATCACCTTGACTCATGTTCAAATCCACGTCTGTATAATTAATATAGAGTCGTCTGTTGTCATGGACTTGCTGGTTGATCTGCCGTTTCACTGTGTCAGAAGTCACACTTACAAGTCTTCATGGTTCATCAATGACGTTTTGTCTTCCATTTTAATATCCTTCTACCCTTTCACACACTCTCCTCTGACAGTTGCCTTCATACTGAAATATTATTTTTCTGCAGTTTTCACGATGTTTCACACGCACGCACACACTCACACACACACACACACACACACGCACGCACGCACGCACGGGAGCACACACACACATATTAATGACGCTTCGTTGTTCCTCCACAGTGGAAGCCGATAATTTTGTTTGTTTGTTTTGTTTATTGTTTTGTTTTGTGCATTTCCTTTCTTTGTGTGTGTGTGTGTGTGTGTGTGTGTGTGTGTGTGTGTGTGTGTGTGTGTAATAGGACATCACTGTTTGTACTGCTGTTGTTAATGTCTTGGAAAGTTTACGTTCAGTAGTTTGCCATTGCTTTCTAAGGCTTCCATGGCAGTTCCTTAAAACCCAGCGAAACGAGGTCTGCTTCCATACCGTGTGCAGCTGTGATTTGAATGCGGGTAAGCGGGATTACGAATCGCTCCCAAAACACCTTCGCCTCGGAAACCATCAAGCCGACAGTGGGGCCACCATTTTGTAATCTCTATTGCGCATGCGCAAACGTCTCGATCCTCATGACCCCTACATCGAGTATTGCTTTATAACCAGCTTGTGTCTTGAATGAAGATGTTCCGTTGTCCATAACACACCCCCCCCCCCCCCCACCCCACCATTTACTTATAACGCAATTCCTGATACTAAAAAACGTCATTGTTATAAACCAATCGGCACTCAATGGATGATATTATCAATTTCATGGCAGCTGCCTTTAATTGCCAGAAAATGTCCTGGTACCCATTTTAGGCTGGGCAAACTTGGACGTTTAGGTCAATAACAAAACGTCGCCTCGAAGCAGATTCGAATACATAGCCACCGAGCCAGCCAGCAAGCGTCCTAGCTAAAGAACAAATAGGACAACAACACAGATTACTGTCATGTCCGAGTAAATAATTCACCCAGAATGTAAGCAAGATACTATTGAAAACATGGATGTATATTATTATCATAAATGAATTATAACTACATTCGAGTTGACTAGATGACTGATTGATTGATTAAGCTGATTCAAAGATCATCTTAATCTCACTTGGAATTACCCTTTAGGGCTCTGAATATACCAGAATAAACGTACTATGAATAATGTGTATGCTTTTTTGTTGTTGTAAATTCTGAACTCTAGTGAAGACACACTGTATTCTGCCTATCATTATTATCATCGGAGGGGGGGGGGGGCTGAGTGGTCCGCCTCGAGTGCTGGAGGTCCAGGGTTCAAACCCCGGTGAAAGCCGGGATTTATTTCATGTGGGCTTCTAGAAACAAACTTTCCCGTGCTCTCTGGGTAATGAGATCGGACGCCCGTGTGTATTGTTGCGCACGTGAAATATCCATTGGCAGTTGGAGATCGAAAAAAGTAGCCTAACGACGCTGCCCGGGTAAAAATTTCGAGTTAAAAATCTACCCAAAGTATTTCAGGATCCTCGCCGGTGCTACGGAGTTCGTGTACTGAGCGGAGATTCTCGGGACTCAGGCTTGAGTTAGGAACAGAATGGAGCACTTATGGGCTACACCCGTGTGCCGTGATGTTGATCCGTACTAATTATAATCAACATAATTATCATGTTTCTTACAAAGTGGCCTCGACGCTGAAGTAACCCCCACATATCTCAGTCCTTAGTGTACTAGAACAGTAGTTTTGGTGACTTTTCTCCATGCCCTCGTCTCAGTCTATCATCCATAATTTCGTTCGGTCTGCCCCAGCCTCTTCTACTGTAGAACTTTCCAATCACCACGATATTCTCTCATTCCTCCCTTCTCATTGTACGACACAAAAACGCTGGTTCTTTGTTATACTTGTTATAGTGTTATTTTTATTTTTCCAGGCTATTGGTATTTGCTGTTATATGTATCCAATGTTTCTAGAACATTCGTCTCAGAAACCACTCGACTGCCTCCAAGCTTTTCCTAATGTGTTGATTGGCATTCCATGATTCACTGCCATACAGCAGAACAGGTTCGATATAACATGCAGTACTCTCTTTCTGATATTCAAAGAAATAGATTTATTTCAAAAGATCATTTTCATCTTCTGAGATGCACCTTTGCTTGATCTGTCACACATATTTCATCTGATGTGATGATGACTCCCAAATATTTGAATTGATTGATTTACACTGCCTATCATCATCGAACCATGACCGCCCACGCTTATCGGCATGGCACATGATGGATGGATGGATGATCATACGTCTATATCTTAAGCAGCCCAAAAGAAGTACTTTACATATTACATATATCATTGTCGTATATTTTGAAGGGACTGGCAATCACTAAAGTGCATGACCCATCTCTGTTAAAGGTAGCTGGGCCCCATCCTCTTCTTATATGTAAATAGATCAAGAATACGACCCTTGAAAGATTTACAGACTCGGATTTGGTTATTTGTCTAAGGGTGTGTGGTCCTCTTTTAATAGAAAAGTCATCACTAGGTTTGTCCCCTGTCTTTCCACCTGGTATTTAATGGTATAGCTCACGAACCCCCTTCTTCCATCTTAAGAAATTGTCTGAAAAGACTTTCTCAATAAGAATCAGGTGCAATATAACATGGATTTGGAACAGTTAAAGATGAAGAGTCTCCTGTTCTCTCTCTCCAACTAAGAATTTATCTTATGTGAATGTGTATCTGTTAATTAAACATTCAACAAACACAAGGGAGCATTGAGACATGTTCTACACACAAGATAGAGATTTTCCCACAGATAGTTTGGACTGACAAATTAAGTGGAAGAGATCTTCACATTTAAACAAATTTATTGACTGTGCCAGTTTCTTTTGGCCTATTTGACATTTTCTTTGTTCTTTCATCAGCTGTTAACATTTACAGAATGAAATAGAAAAAAAAAAACTTTCATAGGACCAAGTATAGTCAGTCAATAAATAATAACATTCATTGTGTAGTGAGATATTTTAACTACCAAAATGTGTTATAGTTAACAATTTCTACATCCAGCAATAATTCAAGAAAATCATTTTCTGAGAGGGTGAAGTTTGTGGGAGTGATAAGAAAACCTGGTGTGATGAGATGTGGATAAGCCTGGGTCCATGGTCTGATGGATCCACTTCAGGTTGGGCCAGTTTAGCTTCACTGAAGACTTCTCATTCTCTGCCTAAGGCTGGAGTCATCTGCCATCACAGGTGTTGATCATCTCATTCACTCCTCTTCCCTCCTTGTTGGTTAGGTGTGGCACCAAGACATCACTGTTTAAAATTCATACAGGTATGTATAATCCTTTACAGCATGTTCATAGTGTGAACACAACATAACAAAACAAAAATGATAAGATCAGAAGAAGTATTGTTGTGTTACTTTGGGGTGGGTCAGAGATTATTACACTGGATGCAGCTTCTGTTGTCTGGTACCTGCTGTATGCATTTCCTCAGTGGACCTGTAGTTCAGTGAGTAGTGTACAGTCAGACACAGATAAGAGTGATAATGTGATGTTCCCTGAATCATGGTAATCAAGCTGACAGGCAAGATCAACACAAGTATGAGATGCATTTGTATAAATGGCATACATTTAAACATCCACATTACTCTATTTGTTCTACATTGTGTATATAATTGTTTATCTGTACTTTCCAAGGCAACTACTTCCTATTCTAAATCATTTCCCTGTTCCTGCTGTTGTGGTGTGGAGTTGTGTGGTGTGAAGTGTATTGTGTTGAGTTAACTTCTGTTGTGTGGGGTTCCATAGCTTGTACTAATTGTCCTCACATCTACATCAGTTAATATGAGTTTAACTCATCTAGTGTGCTTTTATTGTGGTTCATGTCCAACATACAGAATTTCTGATGTGTATTTGTTACAAAATGTAATCTATACAAGGTCATGACACAATATATTAGAAAAAAATTATTACTTAAAGTATTTTTCCCTAATACTCTCCTCCTCTCTGTCTACTTATACTTCTCCTACATCTTTTACCAGTGCATATCATGTCCATTCTGTTGGCGACACAGTTGGCTATAGACCAAGGTAATTATCACCCGTTAGTCTGAGCAGATTAAGTAGGTCGGCTATCACAAATGACGTTTGTGAACATAAACCTATTTTAAGCAATGCAGTTGATGTAGTGCGTTGTCTAAATAAAATCTGACACATGAATAAACTAATTTCTATCAAATACTATTTGTTTTCAATCCGTAAAGAGAAAAGGGAGAGTATAATTCCTGTTTCAGTTCTTTAGATTGCAAAATAGACAGAATTAAGTACATTTTTAAGCAAGGTAGTGTTTCGTTTGCACCAGCTGACTATCTCTGCAGAAACGTTTTCCTAGAAGTTTTTGATGAAAAGCATTTGAGTGCATTGGAAATTTCATCTTGTACATTATTCTGTGATAGATTATAGTCATATGCACATAGTGAAGTTGTTAGATGTAGTGTAGAAAGTCAGAGTTTTGCAGTTTTGAGAAATTATAAGATGTCGGTTTCGCCGGGGAAGTGGCGCCAGTATTGAAGTTGCGATCGGCAGTTTTTCACATTTTCAGAGATTTATTTTATCAAAAATACAATTCATTGGACGCACAACACTGGATACCTTTACGTTATACATCTTGGTACCACTTAGATCTGAGAATCACGCGCTTACCTCAGACTAGATCAAACTGCCCGTTGTAAAAGTTTGAAAGTTGGACAACACATAGCTTTGGCGACTGCTCGCTCGCTCTGAAGTCATAGAAGTGCGCGGTTTTATTAAAGCGGCGCCCAAGCTGGGGGACGCTATATCCACGTGATGTGTCTCTACCAGTCACATTCTATTCTGTTGACGCTAACCCTTCTATTCTTATCCTGGCATCTGTCTGTCATTAGTATCGCTTAGTGCGTTCGATGTTCTACGGTGCTGTAATTGTTTCGATAATCTCTGGGTTGCTGTGTAACGTTGACGCGCTGAAAATGATGGATAGGTGAATATGTCACATAGCCCCACTCCAGATTGTTCTAGGGTATGGAACTAAGTTTCCAACATTTACAGTGGTCAAGCTTTTTCTATATGATTTACTCCAATGTATTCTCTCCTGTATCTGATTGACCTGGTTCATCAGACACTGGGTGTCGACTTAGAAAGTCTGCTCCCACATTCATCTTTCCAGGGACATATTCTATCTGGAACGAGTATGGTTGTAGAAGTAGTGACCACCTCATAAGTCTTGCATTCAAATTTTTGGATGCTGCGAGAAACATAAGTGGTTGATGATCACATTGTACAGTGAAGTGTTTTCCATATAGGTATGCCTGAAACTTCTGTACACTCCATACGAGAGCTAAACATTCTCTCTCGATAACACTATAATTCTTCTCCGCTGCATTCAATTTCCTGCTGGCATAAGCTACAGGGAATAGCTCTGATGTTTCATCTCCTTTTCTCTGCAACAGCGTTGCCCCAATTCCTATGTCACTGGCGTCTGTACGCAGTACGAATGGTTGGTTGAGATCTGGCAGATGTAAAACTGGGTGATTGGTTAAGGCTTGTTTGAGTGCTGTGAAAGCTCTCTCACATTCAGCAGACCAATTGACTTTCTCTGGGTTCCCTTTTTTGGTAAGATCCGTTAAAGGTGCTGACAGAGTATTGAAGTCTTTAATGTATCGTTGATAGAATCCACCCAAAGATACGAATGATCTCACATCCTTCTTTGTCTTTGGACGAGGTGCTCTCTGGAGTTTGTCCACGTTTCCTTCCTGTGGAGTTATTAGTCCATGAGATATCTTATGACCTAAAAAGTCCAATTCTTGGAATCCTACTTGACATTTCTTTGGCCTAGCCGTTAATCCAGTTTCTCTGAGTCGTCTGAACAAAAGATGTAGTGTTTCTACATGCTTGTCAAATGTTTCAGTTGCGATCAGTATATCATCCATAAAGTGACTAATGTCTGGATGTTGTAGTGGGTCAAGTAATTTTCTCATCATACGTGTAAAAACGCTAGGAGCATTACTTAATCCGAATGGAAGTACGTTGAACTCATAGTGTCCTCCAGGCGTACTGAAAGCTAACCATGGTCTAACCTCCTCCTTTACAGGAATCTGATAATATCCCTTACTGAGATCAATCCTAGTAAAGTACTTCGCTCGGTTGAGTGCTGTGAAGAGTTTGTTCTGATCAGGCAGAGGTTCTGCTTGAAATTCAGTAATAGCATTGAGCTGTCGATAGTCGATGCACAATCTATGTTCTCCACTTGGCTTTCTCAATAATACGACGCTGGCACTGTAAGGTGATTCAGATGGTGAAATTATTCCTGCGGTGAGTAGCTGTTGTATTTCTTCCTCTAAAGTCTTTTGCTTTGCATAAGGAACTGGGTAAGTCTTGACTCGCACAGGCACTGTGTCATTTAACTTCATGTCAAATTCCTCCAAATCAGTTCTTCCTGGCTTATCTGTAAGTACGTCTGCATACATAACCATAAGTTCCCGAATCTGCTCCTGCTGATCCTTTGTTAAGTTGGGATTAATTTCCACATCCTTAAAGGTTTCTTTGGCTTGCAGTGGGTACTCGACTCCCATTGTTGATCCTTCTTCGACTTCAGTAGCCACACTCATGGCCATCAGATGTGCAGGTTCGGTGGTTGAGGGTCTTTCATTATATTTCTTCAGAAGGTTTATGTGAAATACTTTCATCTTGCCTTTGACAGAAATCTTGTAGTTGGTACGTGAGATTTTCTCCGTCACTACATAAGGTCCTCTCCATCCTATTTGCAGCTTATTCTGACTGGTTGGAAGCAGCAACATCACCTTCTCTCCCACCTCTAACTCTCTATCTTTTGCCTTGCGATTGAAGTAGCTAGCAATTCTTCGTCTGGCTTTACGTAGATTGACATTCGCTTGTTTCCAACTGTGTTGTAAACGATTCTTCAACTCGGCAACATACGTAGATGCAGTCACGACTGTATCGTCTGTATGATCATCAGTCCATGTTCGTAGCAATGCCTCCAATGGCCCCTTGATTGGTCGTCCAAACAACAATGTTGCTGGAGCAAAACCTGTTGAGTGATGGGGTACCTCCCTATAAGCGAATAGTGCTGCGGGTAAATACAAGTCCCAATCCTCCGTATTCTCCTGGGCAATTTTGCGCAGAATACTAATCAAGGTCCCGTTCCACCGCTCCACAAGTCCGTTGGATTGCGGGTAATATGGTGAACTAAAGATATGGCGTGAATGAAAAAGTCTAAATGTCTCCTCCATAAGTTTACTACGAAACTGTGAACCGTTGTCCGTCAAGATTCTTTGGGGGAATCCTAGACGTGTGAATATTCCTAATAATGCTTCAGCAACGTGTTTGGAGTCACAGCTTGGCATAGGAACCGCTTCGGCCCACATGGTCGTTGTGTCCACAAGCGTTAATATGAATCGATTTCGCCTCTTCGTTGCGGAGAGGGGTCCGATTATGTCTACAGCTACCTTCTCGAACGGTATTCCTGTTATGGGCAGATCACCCAACATTGCCGGTGGTGTCCGGTGTTTTGGTGATACTTTCTGACACTGTGGGCATGATTTTACAAACCGTTGTATGTCTGCGTTCATCCCTGGCCAAAAGTAGTGAGTTGCAATGCGCTGTGTAGTGGCGTTGATACCCATATGCCCACTAAAGGGTAGACTGTGGCCCATTTCAAGAATCTGAGCCCTGTGTGGAGTTGGTACAACAAGTTGGTTGAACTCTTGTCCAGCTCTCCCTGCTTTCCTGTATAGAAGTGCTGACTTCATAAACAGCTCACCTTTACGTGGAGGTAAATGTGATTTAGGCAGTTTCCTGAAGCAGGGTTCCAAGGTGCTATCGGCTTCTTGTGCCCTCTTCAGTTCCTCCTTTCGAGGGATTGGCGTAGTTGTTTCCGGAGTCTTTTTCGTCTGGGATCGAGTTGTCATCGTCGACATCGCCACAGGTTGAACAGGTTCTCCTAGAATTATAAATCTACAGCCAAGAATTACGGGATATATAGGATCTTCTAAGACTGCAGCCTTGATTGTCCCAGTGACATAACGAGATGCTATGCTCACCTTTGCCACCGGAAGAGACATAGTCGCAGAGCTCTTCAGGGGTCCCTGTAATTCGACGATCTCCTCTGTCACCTGTTCCGGGTGAACTAAGGATGATGATACAACACAGTCGTACGATAACCCGGTATCATAGAGACAGGTCGTCTTGAATCCATTCAGCAATATGGACTCGACAACCGGAAGATGAGATGCGGTGTCTTTATGAGGTGTCTGGTTGGACGTTTCATCAGTGTTCACTCCTTTCTCTCTTCGGCTGGCCAAACAAGCAGCTGTGTGTGGAGGTGGCTTCTTCCTACAATTCTTCAATGTGTGTCCTTTAATTTTACAATTAGTGCAGAATAATTTTTCCTCCTTCGCTGTTGTTTGGGCTGTGTTCTGAGGGATGTTTTTGGTTTTCCCATTTTTCTTGGTGCCTAAGTTGCCATCACCTTCCTTTGCTTTTGAAGTTTTATCCTGAGGGGGAATGTTGGCCGAACGTCCCTTACCTCCGATTTCCTTCTGAGATTTCTCAAATCTCTCGGCTAGGATGATGATGCTTTCTAGTCGGTCAGCTCCGTTCTGGGTTAAGAATGCTTTCATTTCATTCGACATCTTTCCTTTTAGCTGATCTATGATGATCATCTCTCGGAGCCCTTCGAAACTCTCATCAAACCTACCTAGACTTGCCCATCGTTGAACATAAGATTTCAGCCTTTCAACTAATTGCGCATAACTTTCGCCCGGTTCTTTCCTTGCGGTTTTGAATCGAACTTTGTAAGAGTCCCCGTCCACTTCGAATCGGCTCAAGAGTGCCTTTTTGAGTGTTTCGTAATCCTGTTGTTCTTCTCGAGTGAGTCTAGAGAACACGTCATACGAGGTAGACCTTAAAGCTTGCGATAGTTTCGTCGCCCATTTTTCCTGTTCTAGACCACAACTGACGCACATAAGTTCGAAACGTGATAAAAAAGCCTCGACATTGTCCGTCTGTTCATTAAATGGTTCTAGTGGAAATGACATCGCTCCGGAATTTTGGTACGAGACGTTGGAATGTTGTTCTGTCACTGGAAAACCTAGTGAGTTTGAGGGGGTGGGGGGAATCCCTCCCTCTAGTCTTCGGATCTCCAGATCAGTCTCCATTCTTTTCAACTCCAGTTGATGTTGACGTTCTCGTTCCCTATCCCTTATTTCATCTTCATGTTTCCTTTGTTCTAACTCATAAGCTTGTAGGCGTTGTTTCTCCTTTTCAGCGATTTCAGCTTTAAGTTTCTGTTGTTCTAATTCATATGATTGTAGGCGTTGCTTCTCCTTTTCAGCGATTTCAGCCTGCAACTTACTCTCCTTCTCAGCTATTTCAGCTTGAAGTTTCTGTTGTTCTAATTCATATGATTGTAGGCGTTGCTTCTCCTTTTCAGCAATTTCAGCCTGCAACTTCCTCTCCTTCTCAGCTATTTCAGCCTGCAGTTTCTCCCTCCTGTCAAATTCATCTGATACAAATTTAGCCAGCTCAGGGCCGTCTAAATTGCATAGCTTGCCTATTTCAACTGTCTGGGCACGGAACTTAGCAGCCTCGGCCATGCTCTATTTTTGTCTACCCTATCTTTTTGTAAAAAAAGATAATACTGTGCAGTTTGCTCAGGTCTGGGTAAGCCTGTCACTTCCCGGATCTGAAATTATACAGCATAACATGCACAATATTAACAAGCAAAAACTAACTAATGTCCGCTGACCCAAGTAAAATAGTTCTTATACACCACGAGAATCTGACCTAAGAAATAATTGCAACTTAAATTCTTGTCTTTCTGTCAATGCTCCTCAAGCTAAAGACAGAAGCAAAGAAGTACCCAGAATGATTGCACTCTTCCCAAAAGAACCTGAAATTTTGATAGAGATTTCCCTATGGAGAAAAATTTTCCCCAGTCGGTGATGAAATTCTCTAAGTCCAAATTCCTCTATAGAAAGACATCTTCTCGAAAGAGAAATGTTGTAGATGGTAAATTCTCACTCTATTTCCTCTGGAACACCTTTTTCTGAAATATAGACCTATTTGAAAGAGGCCCTCCTTTTTTCAGAAGAAATGATCAGTCACTTGCCATATTCTATCTATAATTGTCATTCATATCATATGGAGGTCAATCAGTACCCCACATGATGTTCATTTATCATATGTGAAGTGACAAAGTTAAAAATCTTAATTTGTTTAACAACCTCTATAATTGTCAATCATATCATATGGAAGTCAATCAGTACCACACATGATGTCTATTCAACATATGTAAACATGACAAAGTTGGAAATCTAAATCTGTGTAACAATTTCTATAATTGTTCAAAACAAGTACAATGTCACCAATTCACACATGAATACTGTTCACATCTAGTGTCACTGATCTACTATAGTTTAGAATCCCTCGTCAGATATCTATCTATTCCCAGGGTTTACCATCTAGGATAATAGTTATCTAAACTGTCTGCTGGGTTTCAAAGTCCGGGACGGGCATCCAATATATGTCGTATATTTTGAAGGGACTGGCAATCACTAAAGTGCATGACCCATCTCTGTTAAAGGTAGCTGGGCCCCATCCTCTTCTTATATGTAAATAGATCAAGAATACGACCCTTGAAAGATTTACAGACTCGGATTTGGTTATTTGTCTAAGGGTGTGTGGTCCTCTTTTAATAGAAAAGTCATCACTAGGTTTGTCCCCTGTCTTTCCACCTGGTATTTAATGGTATAGCTCACGAACCCCCTTCTTCCATCTTAAGAAATTGTCTGAAAAGACTTTCTCAATAAGAATCAGGTGCAATATAACATGGATTTGGAACAGTTAAAGATGAAGAGTCTCCTGTTCTCTCTCTCCAACTAAGAATTTATCTTATGTGAATGTGTATCTGTTAATTAAACATTCAACAAACACAAGGGAGCATTGAGACATGTTCTACACACAAGATAGAGATTTTCCCACAGATAGTTTGGACTGACAAATTAAGTGGAAGAGATCTTCACATTTAAACAAATTTATTGACTGTGCCAGTTTCTTTTGGCCTATTTGACATTTTCTTTGTTCTTTCATCAGCTGTTAACATTTACAGAATGAAATAGAAAAAAAAAAAACTTTCATAGGACCAAGTATAGTCAGTCAATAAATAATAACATTCATTGTGTAGTGAGATATTTTAACTACCAAAATGTGTTATAGTTAACAATTTCTACATCCAACAATAATTCAAGAAAATCATTTTCTGAGAGGGTGAAGTTTGTGGGAGTGATAAGAAAACCTGGTGTGATGAGATGTGGATAAGCCTGGGTCCATGGTCTGATGGATCCACTTCAGGTTGGGCCAGTTTAGCTTCACTGAAGACTTCTCATTCTCTGCCTAAGGCTGGAGTCATCTGCCATCACAGGTGTTGATCATCTCATTCACTCCTCTTCCCTCCTTGTTGGTTAGGTGTGGCACCAAGACATCACTGTTTAAAATTCATACAGGTATGTATAATCCTTTACAGCATGTTCATAGTGTGAACACAACATAACAAAACAAAAATGATAAGATCAGAAGAAGTATTGTTGTGTTACTTTGGGGTGGGTCAGAGATTATTACACTGGATGCAGCTTCTGTTGTCTGGTACCTGCTGTATGCATTTCCTCAGTGGACCTGTAGTTCAGTGAGTAGTGTACAGTCAGACACAGATAAGAGTGATAATGTGATGTTCCCTGAATCATGGTAATCAAGCTGACAGGCAAGATCAACACAAGTATGAGATGCATTTGTATAAATGGCATACATTTAAACATCCACATTACTCTATTTGTTCTACATTGTGTATATAATTGTTTATCTGTACTTTCCAAGGCAACTACTTCCTATTCTAAATCATTTCCCTGTTCCTGCTGTTGTGGTGTGGAGTTGTGTGGTGTGAAGTGTATTGTGTTGAGTTAACTTCTGTTGTGTGGGGTTCCATAGCTTGTACTAATTGTCCTCACATCTACATCAGTTAATATGAGTTTAACTCATCTAGTGTGCTTTTATTGTGGTTCATGTCCAACATACAGAATTTCTGATGTGTATTTGTTACAAAATGTAATCTATACAAGGTCATGACACAATATATTAGAAAAAAATTATTACTTAAAGTATTTTTCCCTAATACTCTCCTCCTCTCTGTCTACTTATACTTCTCCTACATCTTTTACCAGTGCATATCATGTCCATTCTGTTGGCGACACAGTTGGCTATAGACCAAGGTAATTATCACCCGTTAGTCTGAGCAGATTAAGTAGGTCGGCTATCACAAATGACGTTTGTGAACATAAACCTATTTTAAGCAATGCAGTTGATGTAGTGCGTTGTCTAAATAAAATCTGACACATGAATAAACTAATTTCTATCAAATACTATTTGTTTTCAATCCGTAAAGAGAAAAGGGAGAGTATAATTCCTGTTTCAGTTCTTTAGATTGCAAAATAGACAGAATTAAGTACATTTTTAAGCAAGGTAGTGTTTCGTTTGCACCAGCTGACTATCTCTGCAGAAACGTTTTCCTAGAAGTTTTTGATGAAAAGCATTTGAGTGCATTGGAAATTTCATCTTGTACATTATTCTGTGATAGATTATAGTCATATGCACATAGTGAAGTTGTTAGATGTAGTGTAGAAAGTCAGAGTTTTGCAGTTTTGAGAAATTATAAGATGTCGGTTTCGCCGGGGAAGTGGCGCCAGTATTGAAGTTGCGATCGGCAGTTTTTCACATTTTCAGAGATTTATTTTATCAAAAATACAATTCATTGGACGCACAACACTGGATACCTTTACGTTATACATCTTGGTACCACTTAGATCTGAGAATCACGCGCTTACCTCAGACTAGATCAAACTGCCCGTTGTAAAAGTTTGAAAGTTGGACAACACATAGCTTTGGCGACTGCTCGCTCGCTCTGAAGTCATAGAAGTGCGCGGTTTTATTAAAGCGGCGCCCAAGCTGGGGGACGCTATATCCACGTGATGTGTCTCTACCAGTCACATTCTATTCTGTTGACGCTAACCCTTCTATTCTTATCCTGGCATCTGTCTGTCATTAGTATCGCTTAGTGCGTTCGATGTTCTACGGTGCTGTAATTGTTTCGATAATCTCTGGGTTGCTGTGTAACGTTGACGCGCTGAAAATGATGGATAGGTGAATATGTCACAATCATAGAGTAGTTATATTTACATTAACTTATATACAACATCGGCGGATTGCATTTACAGTACTTTACATATACATGTACAAAGGGGATTGTGTTTACATTAATAGATTCAGTGCTAAACAAAGAGTAGGTTTGCACCAAACAAAAACGGATGGTGGAAAATGGGACGTATGGATGTGTCTCAGCTATGACATACAAGTTGTTAATATGGTTGCAGACATGTTGTATTATATATCAAATTGAAGGGGGTTGCACAGGGACCACACTGTATACAGGCCCATGGCAGATAAAGGAAGTTGCTTCGGACGATTACTCATCCCATGGGATTTAATCAGTTAATCTACAAAAAGGAAAATGAATGCCGGCTTGCTATAGACCACATTACCCACCAAGTGTCGAGTAGTCTATACAAATATGGGTCCAGCACCATATGTCCAAGGCGCCCTAAGACTTCTAGAAGGGTCCTTACTAATGTATCGCAGCGCGTGTGGCGTAGAAGCAATGAACGCAGGTTTATAATCCCACAAATGGGGTTCGAAATCAGTCGTCGACTCTTTGGAAGCAGACTGCCTTGCGTACAATAGTATGAGTGTAGGTCGCTCAGAAAGCAATGGCAAACTAAAAATTGAATAGAACAAATTTCACAGCCAAAGAAAAATTGCTGTTGTTAAGTGCGGCATCCTACGAAAGACATACACCTAACTGAAATAATCTACCAATAGCCAGACAACAAAAAGTATTAATTACTTGAGTCGAGCTCTTGTCTCCATAGAGGCTATCTTAGCTCCAGTTCGCCTGTTGGTTTTAGCTCCATCCATCACTTGCATGGTGCTATTCGCTTTAATTATCTCCATTTCCTTGAAGGCAGTCTTAATTCTGTACACAGGATGCCCCGACACAAGGCTCCAAATAATGAAGTGTGACCTATTATCCGAAGGTCCCAACAAACTCTCGCTGTCCAGCAATGTGTACTCGTGAGACGGTGCGGGTACTATATAACAACCTGCTAGTTTCCTGATGTACTTCTTCACCTTGAGGTCATAGACCAGGACAGTCCGGAACACAGGAAGTGGGTTATCGCTGATACTTGATAGCCCTCGATCTGTGAGAATGACCAGTCTGGTGTTTCTGACCACCAGAGCGTCAGTTCCCTCGGTCAATCCTCGTTCTATTCTCACTGCAGACTGCAGGCATTTGCCCTTACTGACGTTCCAGACGCTGATTGGTCCATTGTTGACTGCCTTAGTAACCACATACCTGAGAAGAAACGTTGTAAATGTGTTAGACTCGATCCCAGCTGAAACCGACTAAAGTTCCAATCATATGTGATGTTAACTAATCATTCTCAAATAGTTAATTTCACTACAGGTGTTCCACACTCGTGATAATTTATCCGTATCAATAATTTATTTAAATAATAATTTATCGTAAAGCAATTTTCTGCAGTGGGTCTGTGATGTAATAAGGCCATTATACAGGGTATATTGTTAATGACTGCAGTTTTTGAAAATATTGCCGCTCCATGTTTTGTATATACCTATTACATTACATGAGCTCCACAGAGGGCGAATAGAAAATTGGAACGTCAATATTTTCAAAAAACTGCACAGTCATTAAAAATACACTCTGTATTTTGTAGGCTTGAGAACAAGGGGGAATAGGTGGCCAATCTTTTCTTCACTTTGGCAAGCTATAAGCCCAGACGTCGAACCTACCACTGACAGTGTTAATGACATTACCAGCGCAGATCGCTAACAACGTCGGTAACCGCCTGTGATTTATCATTATAGCTTAGATGTTTTCTTTACTCGTCTTGACGTAAACAAGTGGATCATTTACCAATAGAAGATTACTGAGACATTATAAGGAGAGCAGCAAAGATGTAGTTTTATAAACGAATAATGAGCGGGTGCGTTGTTGTAATGTTTAGGACGTTAAGCTGACTATGCCATGAGCGCGGTGGGACCAGCGTTCGATGTGAGATCTCGACGTTCAATATGGAAAGGAAATATTCCTCATTTATTCCTTCTTGCGCTGAGGCCTTCACAAAGTGATGGACCTAAGACTATAAATAACCACAGCAGACTGCCATTACCGGGAGAATAATGAGAACATGATGAACAGATAAAAACGCCAATGAAGATATTTTGACAGAATCTAACCCAGAAAGAGAACTGGTTACTGGCATCAGTAAGAGATAATGCACATTCTTTAGGGACATCATGAGAAAGGGACAGTTGTTGTGCGTCGTGACAACCGGCATGTTGAAATGCAGGGGTAGAGAGGCTGGAGGATACACAGAGAGAAGGTTAGTTCCAGTCAGCACATCATAGACCCATAGTGAGATGTTGCTTCGGGACTCGGTTTCATATTTTATGCCTGTTCTGGTTGTTTACTACCCGGGGGAAAAATGGCCGCCAATTACTCTGTGCATTCAGGTGTACAAACATATGATAGTCTTAACCCTTTATAGAGGGAGAGTGAGAGAGAGAGAGAGAGAGAGAGAGAGAGAGAGAGAGAGAGATAGAGAGAGAGAGAGAGAGAATGAGAGAGAGAGAGAGAGGGGGGGGGGGTAGAGTATGATGAATGAGTAATTGTTTGTTAGTGATTGTGAGTGGCTATATGTGTATGCGAAGGAGGGAGTGTGTGTGTGTGTGTGTGTGTGTGGGTGGGTGTGTGTGTTTGCTTGTGTGTGTGTTACTGAGTGGGTGTATAACTGTGAAAGTTTGTGTACATGATGTATGCATGTATGTGTGTTTATGCGTGTCTGAGTGTGTGTATGTGTGTGCATGTATGCCTGTCTGCCTGCCAGCCTGTCTCATAATATGGCAGAATGTATTGTTGTTGTTCACAACTTTAGTTGAACAATGGCGTTTCTATGTGAATGCAACATGCACTATAGATAACTGATATACATACGATGAATGGTTGGAAAGGCCGAATGTAAGACGGGCCTGCGAGCCCAAGTTGTGACCCTTTCAATATAAAGTTCTTTCGTTCTTAATATGTCTGTCTGGCTGTCTGCCTGTCCGTCTGTCTGTATGTATGTCCGTGTGCGTGTCTGCCTGTCTGTCTCCTCTCTCTCTCTCTCTCTCTCTCTCTCTCTCTCTCTCTCTCTCTCTCTCTCTCTCTCTCTCTCTCTCTTTCAACACTCTTAATGCACAGAATGACCATTACCTTGGATTATCCACCATTGGCCATATCTCTAACAAACCATACAGCTTCTTTGGCTTGGGTATCTGCTTGTTGACAATGGGGCTGAGATTCCACACTTTCAGATAGTTCTGTCCAGCGTCACCTGTGACACAGAAGCTAAAATCATAGCAGACACACATCGTGTCGATACCCGGATGAGACACCAGATGTCTATGGTCTTCGGTTTCCAAGTTAAATACAGCAATATCCGAGACTCCGCTCCGAAAGTTTGGGCAGGCTGCAATTGCATGACTTCCGATGAAGTTTGTTGTCAACTCCGTGATGTTGTCGTTGGAGCAGCCTCGGATAGTTCTTGTGTATGTTCCTTTAACTGAGTCAAACAGCTCTATAGCCTGTATTTCCTGTTGTGTGACAGATTGTTGTCTGCAGCAAAGGATGAAGTACTCACTGGTTACTACCAATGCAACAATTGACGACGTCTTGGCATGGCATTGTAGTTGTTTGAATATTTTCCCATTTCGGGCATTACGAACATTTGCAGAATTACCGCTTCTGAAAGCAAGCAGTATGTTTTCACCCCGAGAGAGGTGGGCTATGAGAACAGAGTTGTCTTTGTGAATACTTGTATCTGGTATCTGCATCTGACACAACATGGAAAACCCATCCAGGTTCCACGAACGAAGCATGTTTGAACCATCATATACTGCGGCTAAAATTTTTCCTTCTGCAGCTATTGAGATACGAGCAGGGTCTATATATTGATCAATAGCGAAGACACACATACCTGAATTTACATCCCACATTCTAATATGTGAGCCTTCAACAGTAATAGCTAGAGTATTGTTTAGAGCAGTTCTGATAGTGGACACTTTAGAGCTCACGCCGTCTATAGACTTAATCACTTTCCCAGAGCGAGCATCCCAGACTTTCATTGTTCCGTCCTCGGAGCTTGTCAGTACACGAGTGCCATCAGATGTTATAGTCACAGCTGAAACTGCACACGTGTGTCCAGAAAGTGCATCAAACATAATTCCTCCCGGTTCATGCAGACACTCCATGGAGGGTATCAAAGACGGGATGGATGGCTGTTTTGCTGCTGCCAGTAGTAGATGCAGACTTGGGTATGTCTTTGGATCTCCTGGAGATTTCGGGTTGTCTGCGGTTACAATCCGTTGCAAACGCCCAATGAGCTGAGATGCCAACTGGCGCGGTTCATTAATCAGAGGCTCGCGTGACAAAAGAAGCGTATTCATCACAATCTTTATTTCTGAATCTTGAGGTCCTTCTTTCAGCGTGGCATCATATTCTTCTAGCAGAGACTCAAGCGATGTTTCGCATAAACGTGCCAGCATCCATTCATAGTTGCACAGACAAGATAGTTTTAGTTGCGTTATCTTTTGACATTTCCTTAAATGATAAGGAAGTTCAATCAGAGAACGAATGTTGCACACAAGACTGCGACATTCTGCAGCTCCATTATAAGGCTCATCGTGTGGTACAAAAAATGATGAAAGTGATGTTGTTTTGTCAGTCCACATTGTAGAGAAATATTCAGCTAAGGATTTGTGCAATGACAATGCTTTGTCTCTTTGGCTCACATACCTTTCCACCGCTGCTTCGGCAATTGCCGAATGTGCCCAGGTTATGGTTTTCACGTTGTCTGCCCTACACTCTAGAATTAGATCATCAATATCTTCTTGTAAACGAGTCAATAACAAAGTTGGTAAGCGTCGTCGCGGCAGTTTGTACGTGGCCATCATGTCATCAGTGACCATGACATCAGAGGACAAAATATCTTCCAACTCATTACTGGTCAGGCCCTGCCTGGACGCTGAGATGTATCCAAGAGCTCTTCGTGTCAACGTCTCACCGTGGTCAAACTCAAGTCTGGCAAAACGGAGACTCAATGCATGCTTCAGAGATTCCCCGACCTGCACTGTGCCTGGCGTCATGTAGGATCTCCACCTGGTTGCCTCAGTGATTAATATCTGTAATTAAAGAACAATATACACGTGTTATGGAAGTTACAATGGCCGAATGGATACGTGCCTTAGCTCTTAAACTTCCGGTGTGCTGATGCCGAGATAGCAGGTTGAACCCCTACACCGGCCAGTTGTACTAACATGTTGACTTCTCGTCCTTGAATTAAGGACGTAAATTTCAAGTACCTGGCCTGATGGCGTGAGACACTGGTAATAGAGGAAGCTAATCCGGGCGCACAAATAAATGACGTGCACCAGAAGCAGTAGCACGTCTATGGACTACCCTTGAGTTTCACAGCGAACGTCATCATTGGCACCTGGCCAGCTTGACAGGCCATAGTTTGTTACATTGTACTTCAAACAGGAATAATAACTACAACCCACGGCGGTAGCCAATGTCACTGATAAGGCCAATTGGGGCTGTAAATGTTCGTCCACAGTGGATGCATGTGAACACATGGTCATTTCCACCATCATGCAACATCTTACGTCTCACACGCTCGATGTGTGACTTATCTGCAATCATTTTCTCCATTGTCTTTATTCCATTTCTGATATTGGCCCTCCATGTAACACGTTCAGCGGCGACTTGCTCCCAATGTGCATTATCAATGCCTGTATCAATCATGTCCTGCTTACACATATCTTTGTATCGTAGTAGAGGCCGACCCTGAGATCTCCTACCCATCTGTAATTCACCCATCCTCCTACCATCATCCATCCTCCTAAGATGTAGAATCCATCTCTAAGTCTACGAAGACTGAGCATGGAATAAACCGTCACACAACCTGATCTTTCCAGTACTTCAGTATTTATGATTTTGTCTTGCCACTTAATACCAAGAATTCTTCGCAGACACCGCATATGAAAGCTGTTTAAGCGTTTCTCTTGGTGTGAGTAAGTTTACCAGGCTTCATTGCCATAAAGAAGAGTACTAAGGACACAGGCTTGATAGACAAGGACTTTTGTTTTGGCAGTAAGCTTCCTGTTCTCCCACACTCTTTTTGTTAACCTGTTAATTTTTGTTGCTGCCTAACCAATCCTGATGTTGATTTCCTGATCTAGGGATAATTTGCAATTTACCTCTAATCCCAGATATGTAAAATGGTCTAATATCTCCATTTCGGCGTCATAAATAAAGATTGGTGTTACCACATGTGCACCTTGTGACATAATCTGTGTGTTCATTTTGCTAATTGTTAAACCAAATTCAGAACAAGCATTGGAGAAGGCAGATAGGAGACGTAATTCTTCCTCAGAGTTCGTCGTAACTGCAGCATCATCTGCCAAAAAGCAACTCTCTGATCAGTACCCTCCTAATTTTGGTCTTGGCCTTCAATCTCTGAGCATTGTAAAGGCCGCCATCTGAGCGTGAGTGAATGTATATACCACTATCCTGATCACGAAAGGCATATTTCAGTAGAAGTGAAAAGTATATTCCAATGAGGGTGGGAGCTAGTACATACCGTTGCATAACTCCACTCTTGATTTCAAACTCTTCTGAAGTTGCACCATCAAACTAGATTATACCCTTCATGCATGTGTGGAACGATTCCACAATGGACAGAAGAGTTGGTGGACTGACCAAATCAAATGCCTTTGTGAGGTCAATGAAGGTAATAAACAGTGGCTGATTCTATTCACGGCATTGTTCTTGCATTTGTCGCAATGAGAATATCATGTCAATAATAGACCTGTTCTATCGGAAGCCACACTGTGATTCGGATAGACTTGATCTCCCAGGTTTTGAAGTCTGCGCAGAACAATTTTGGCAAATACTTTCCCAAAAATACACAGAAGAGAGATACCCCTAGAGCTGTTACAGTCGATCCTATCGCCCTTGTTCTTGTACAATGTTATGATGCTCGAATCTTTGAAATCCTGTGGGGCTTGTCCTTTTCGCCAGCATAGCTCTATTAGTTGGTGGATCTGCAGATTGAGTGTGTCTTGCCCAGTACTGATAACCTCTATTGGAATCCCATTCTTACCTGGAGCCTTGCCAGTTGCAAGTTCATTTATAGCCTTTTAGCAGCGTTTGCTGTGGTGAGAAGTGTGTCCAGGTGGTCAAAGGTGGCAAGGCCTCTATGGTGTTGAGGGCATCATCCACTAGTTTGGGCTCACTTGAATAAAGCTCCAAATAGTGCTCTAGCCATCTATTCATCTGCTGTTACTTATCAGTGATGATTTATCCAGTCAAGTTTTCAGTGGTGCACTTCTTTTGATCATTCAACCACAAGCTTTCCTGATACCTTCATACTGATGTTTTCCTTATCACTTACATTTTGAACGGACTCACATAACTTGATCCAATAATGATTTGCACACTTCATGGTAGCCTTTTGTACATCGTTCCTAGCTTTCTTCAGCTCACTGAGAGTGTTACGCTTTGTTCTTTCGTTGTTTCTTAAGAAAGCTATCTACTTTTTATCAATCAAGGGCAGAAGTGTCTGACTGTTTGCAGCAAACCTGTCCTGCCTCTCATGATCTACAGTGCCATAAACCCCTACCGCTGTTTTATAAAGATTTTCCTTAAGTTTACCCCACTTTTCACTTGCTGTACAATTTTATGATGTATCAGTGAAAGCGTCTTCAAGTTGTTGTTGGAACTCAAAGCATTTAACAGGATTGTGGGTGTTAATAATATTAATCCTGGGGCTAGATTTGTGTTTAGCTGTGTAGATTCTCTTTGGTCTCAGTCTAACCCTTGCAACAACCAAAGAATGGTCTGTATCACAGTCAGCACTGTGGTAACTTCGAGTTAATGATGTATGGTTCAGATGTCGTCTCCGTGTGATGATGAAGTCCAGCTGATGCCAATGGCTGGATCTTTGATGCTTCCATGTGGCCTTTTTGCAGCTCTTTTGTTTTAAAAAAAAGGAGTTTACAATACAGAGGTCATTTTTGATGCAATGCTCCAACAATCTTTGCCCATTTGCATTCATGCGACCGATGTTGTATTTTCCAAGGTACACTGGCCATGAACTCAAGTCCTTGCCCACACGAGCATTGAAATCACCGAACATATAATGTAGCTGGATTTTGAAACTGCCTTGGTCACTGAGACTAACTCTTTATAGAACGAATCGTTCACAACATCAGAGAAATTTTGTGCCTGTGTGTATTCAGTGATAGTGGTGGCAAAACCACAAGAGGTTGTCAAGCGCAGGGATAATAGTCTTTCATTATCTCCAGCTGGAATTTCAATCATTCCAAGTAGCGAATTATTCACTGCAAAACCCACACCTTGTTGCCTTTTTTCTGCCTGCCCTCTACCCTTCCAAAACAGCTGTAATTGTTTTACTTGAATAACCCTTCCTCGGTCTCCTGCAGGCCAGCATTATCAATGTTAAGACAATTGAGTTCGGCATCAATCACGGCCGTTTTTCTCACATCATCAATATTCGTCAACTCAGAGGAAAATCCTGGACACATGGTTCTTACGTTCCAGGTTGCAAGCTGTAGCTTGAGGTTTCTATTTTTCTTTTTAGTAGTACCTGGTGCATTGGTTTTTCAGCCTGCGATTCAGAATTTGTCTTAGGCCCAAGCATCCACTGAAGCAGGCAGGCTGTGGCGAATCCAATTAAACGGGAGCTGCCCAGCTTGAGACTAGTGGTAGCTGATCAGCGACACCTGTAGGTGTCTCCCACCGTCAGAGGCAACCGGTGACGCCCCATGTCTGCATGTCTGCACCAATTGACAAGGACTAATAACTCTAACTGCTACCTCTTGCTTTGATTCCGAGACCGGTTAAGACCAGGGATGGAGTTATACCTTTCCATAGCACAAAACCGTTGCTAACATATAGAGACCATGCAGCATGATCCCTCTCTCGGCCTGCCTAGTTCACTCCGGAGGAATGGTAACACCAATACATCTGGAACAAAACAAGCTGCAGAAGCTGTCGGATCAGCAGAGCAATGCTCTAACTGTCCGCCTGTCTGAGCTTCGACTCTAGACAAGCTGCCAACCAAGGCTAGGGCCTTGTCTACCCTACCATGACATTTTGTCGTTAGGTTGCATTTCCTCGCACCAGGATAAGGCTGGTACCCTCCCAATTGCGCTCTTCTACCCGAAGCCGTTGGTACAATGTGGGGTGTCGGGTTTGGAAAGCGCCGCTCAACATTCTGCACTAACAGAAAGCAGGTAGTACTGTCTACTGTCATACGGTAGCTCAGTCATATCTGACTAAGACCTTCGAAGTGTCACAGCGAACGAATGCAGTAAAAATCATGTTCTCACAGTCCTACGAGTTGCAATTACTAATGTTGAAATAACAAATAGTGACTGTTACTTTGTTTACGATGGATCTCTTTATGAGTGTATTGTTGCACGTACAGTCATGATGGCATATTGGTCAGTGCTTTTGTGTACGGAGCAAGCTAGTAGCCCAGGTCTAATCCACAAAGATAGCATGATCCTCTTTTGCGACCAGTACGGCTCCGAGGTCTACCGAGCCTAATTAAAATCGGTCATCAGCCTCTATATGTGCAAATTCCGATGGGGTGAGTGGTTATGGCTGGCAGTTCCTCACGCTTACAAGAGTCTCGGATCATTCCTGTCTTCTTGTGCCGATTGGGAAATATGGTCACGCCATCTATGTATTTATCTCTTTGTCTTGTCTTTCCCTTGCTCTTGTCCCATAATGGTTGCCAGCTGTCGCTAAGCTTTTCTAAACATTATTCTTCATAGAATCAAGATGACAAATCGTGACTGTGTACGTCCAATATACTCTAATAATTGTATGCTTGTCATTTGCTTCTTGAAGGACAGCCTAATTTGTTTTTCTGTCTACCCATGGTATTCTTCGTGTTTTCTTCAGAGACCACATTACCACTGTCATTATATATTTTTAGCGTGCTTGCTTATTGTCCATGATGCACATGCATACAACAGCATAGGTTCTATATAACATGCGTACCGGATACATTTCATAGTTTTCTGAGAACTGTTTGAGGAATGGCACACATCGACCAAGGGTACAAGTCACCTACCTGATTATACCGTAGCATAACATAGGCATAGGTAAAGGTCTAACAGCAGTGTGTGTATTAGACCAACTTCATGGACAAAAATTAGAATATTATCGGTCTTCCTATAACCCTGCTGATCCCTGCTGTATCCCTGATCTGTTTCACATAGGATCATAACCTAATAAATGTGGTCTTAATCACAATGTAGTATAGAGATAGCCAGCTTCCTGGCCTAGAGGTTAGCAACTTTTCTCCGTAATCTCTTATACTCTCGTAGGTAACGTGACGACGGTGGAAATCAGCAGTGGTTCGAATCGCGTCAGTAACTTACGGGGTATGTGAGCCGGTCGCTAAGAAAGCAATGGCAAACTACTGAGCGTAATCTTGCCAAGAAATCAACAGTCAGCTGAAAGATGCTGATGTTGACAGCGATGTCATGTAAAGGATATGCAAACATTTATTATTATTAGTATAGAGATAATTAGGCGTGTTTTTAAACAGGTGTATCGATACAACCATCTCGTAACAGACATTACATCTAATGGGAGGCGCATTGAAGAGATTAGAACAAGAATCGCAATGGCAAAGGTAGCCTTTTGATAAGATGGAAAACGTACTACAAATAACAAGATGCCAATTGCAACGAAAACAAAGTGTTGAAGTGCTATATAGAACTTATATTTTGTATGGATGTGAAACGTGGACGAAGAGCAGACGAGCTGAAAAAAAAAAACAACAACAACACATCTATTAGTAGTGGGAATGATGTTTCTGAGGAAAATGCAAAAAATATCATGAACAGACAGGAAAACAAAAACCAATGGGCACGTCCTACATGAAGCAAACGAAAACTGTACACGAGACATTAGACGTACTCAATCAAAATATTTTGGGCACATTATGTGAAGAAATAAACTAGAGAAAACTGGCAAGATTGATGGGAAAAGAACATCGGGAAGGCATAGAAGTAAATATATGGATGACTTGACCATATGGCATGGTTGGGACAAGAACATAGAGCTGATCCACGAAACATGACCACCCACGCTTACCGGCATGGCACATGATGATGATGATGAAACAGGTATTGACATGTGTTTGTGTTTATTGTTTCTCTGCAGGATGTATACATACCTTTTTGTTGTATTATATTTATAACATTCTTCTGTTGACACGATTTTTCTTATGCTTCATTAACACCGTCTGTGGTCCCAATACGGTTTTAGTCAGATATGTATGTACGTGCTATTGTTTGACAGCACATGATACTACCTGCTGTCTGTTAGCGCCGAATATTGGGCTGCGCTCACCAAACCCGACACCACATTGTGCCAACGGCTTCGGGCGGAGGAGCGTAATTGGGAAGCCTTATTCTGATGATACGAAATGCAACATAAAGACTAAATGGCATGCCAGGACAGGCCAGGCCCTAAGCCTTGGTCGGCAGGCAACTGATCTAGGATTGAAGCTCTGACAGGCGGACAGTTTGAGCATAGCTTTGTTGACAGCTTCTGCAGCTTGTCTTGTTCCAGTTGTATTTTTGTTACCTTTCCTCTCTATCGAGAGGGATCATGCTGCATGAGCAACACGTGATCTCTACAATTCTGCCCAGGCTTTGCGTTATGGGATGTTGTTATGCTTTTTTAGAGCTCAAGAGCTGTCGTCTGTAAAGAGGGCAAGGTGCCAGTTCAGGTCCCAGAAAGATCCAGTGCTTCTCCTTTCATTCCCTGGCTACACATGTTGCCTCTGTGTGTATTTATATATTTGTTATCTTTGTGTATGCGCGTCTTTCATAATATTTTAGGTTTCTCAGTGACAAAAACTGTATATATGAAGTTGTGTGTCATGTTATATTTTCTGCCCTGGTAATGCTGGAGTGCAAGAGAATGAACAGGCTAAAAGGCTGGCAGGGAATGCATCTCTTGGTGGTGGATTACCTATGGGTAAGGGAGAGGTAGTCGGGGCACTGTGGGATCAGGTGGAGAAAGCGGTGGAACAGACTGAGAACCCTTAAGCGGAGAGAATAATATGGGGTGTGGTCGGCAGGTGTTGTGGACGAATCTCAACACTGAAAGGGAATACCAGGAGAAATGTCACTCAGATAGCAGTTGGAAACGATTAGCAGAATGACTCTTCGCTAGCTGTTGAACTAGGGGACGGAGCCCGTGGGGGAATGTCTCCAGTGCAATGACGTCGGGTCTAGACTTAGGTCACCTCAGCTCAGCTTGTAAATTTCTTCTGTAGAAACATATTTCTGTGGCGTCAAGGAATATCTGTATTATTTTATCAGCATGATGCTGTAGATCTCTGTCCATTTCTCAATCCTCATGTATCCACATGTCCGAGCTGCCTGCAACGCCCGGTCTCTACTTTCGTGCTTGCCGACACCTGCCTAGTCTTGCAGGACCCACGCCCTCCGTCAGTATTCTTCCTAAGAAACTGTAACGTTTAAAATGACCAAAGTAGTGTAGTTTCCGAGAAATAGTATTGTTTAGCAGCCAGTGTTCTTCGATGTTCCAGTGTTGTAGAATCTCAATAACTTTCTTCATCTCGCGTATCATCATCATCATCATCATCATCATCATCATCATCATCATCATCATCATCACATAGTGCTTGTTGGCTGGCGTGGGCGATCATGCCTCTCCACAAATTGCGATCTCCGACAGCATGGATCATTCATGTGTTGACACAAGACAATCAAGAATCTGTTCCCGCTTTCTTCCTCTATCTCTCTTTCCGCAAATCTTTCCGGTTGTCACAACATATTCCAGTTTTTGTCTTCTCAGAATGTCATAAGTTGTCTTTGTGACTTTTTCTCCCTCAAAATGTCTAGATTGCTCATTTTGGCTGTCCAATTAAATTCTGAGTGTGTGTGTGTGTGTGTGTGTGTGTGTGTGTGTGTGTGTGTGTGTGTGTGTGTGTGTGTGTGTGTGTGTATTTGCGTACGTTGAACATGATCATGTCAAAGTCATGTAATAAGTACTCACCAATTAATAAAAGAGCATATGCTTATCGTCCCATGATGCATAGGTTCTGTTTCTTACCGTTGAGAAAATCGCCGGGTTGATCCAAAATCCGTCCAAAGAAGCTCAAAGAGCGGTGATTCAGTATCTTTCATTTGAAGGATGTCGACCAGTGGAGATTCGTCGAAGAATGCAGGCAGCGTACGGTAACAAATGTGTGTCGAAGACAACAGTGACAGACTGGGCACGAATGTTTCGGAGAGGACGTCAGTTCACGACAGATCTTCGATGGCGGGTCAAGCGCATATTGTTGCAATAGAAAATCCTCCGAAGTCGGAGAGTGTCTGCCTGTACGGCGAGGAACCACCAGTATACACACCAATAAGCCAGACATGGGACAATGGATACTCACGCAAACCTCAGGTCCTGTATGACATCACACTGATGTTGGGCAAAAGGATGCCTTCATCCGACAAACAGGACTTCGCGTTGGAGCTCAAGCCAACGAACACAAGCAAGCAAGCAAACAATAGAAAAAAAACTATCGCCAAAATTAATGCAGCAGTACAGATGAACCGTTGTCGAAGCATACGTTCGCTTGCGAAAGAATTTGATGTGTCAATTGGGACAATTGTTCGTAAGAAACTGCAATATCGGAAGGGTATCACAGATGTTGACCGACCACCAAAAAGAGGAACGCATGAGATGGTGTTTGAACCACTTGCTGCGTTACAGATTGGAGGGTAATGGATTTCTCTTCCGCATATTGGCAGGCGATGAATCATGTTGTTACCACTTTGAGCCGAGTAGCAAAAGAGAGAGCATGCAATGGAAGCATACTGAATCACCAAAAGCCAAACAAATTAAGTTACAGGTTTCCGTTGGGAAGGTTATTCTGAGTTAATTTTTTTTTTTTACCATGAAGGGCTATTGTTGGCCGACTTTAAAGAACATGGTGTTAACATCAACTCTACCCACTATTTGCAAACAATAGACAAGCTGCAAAAAAGCCATCGAGAATAAACGACCCGGCATGCTTTCTCGCGTTATGATTTTGTTTCACGGTAATGCTTCGTCCTCATGTCGCAAAGATTGTGCAGGAAGCATTAGCAAGGGGCAACGATTTCACACAGATGCAGAGGTAATGAAAACGGTAAACACTTGTTTCAGTGAGCAACCACAATCCTTATTTGCGGACGGCAATCGCCGCCTACCTAAGCAATGGGATGCTGGCCTAAATGCCTAAGGTGACTTCTTCTGACCAACCCATGGTGCATAATTCATTCAAAATGAATGCTTCGTTTATTTCTACCACACCTGTAATGTTTTTTTTTTTTCACGCTTTTGTAATGAAGCCACTGGAACGAGTTTCAAATAAACGTTCCTTATTATATATATATATATATTATATATATATATATATATATATATATATATATATATATATATATATATATATATATATATATATATATATATATATATATATATTCCAATTAGTTACGTGTCAAAATTACTTCTTTTGTAACACAACGAGCACGCGATTCTAAGATATTTCTCAATTTTATAATATGTTATAATTGATTATATGTAAAAGCGTTTTCGTTGTTTTCAAGGACATGTATGCGGCTCCAATGATGTCGTGTTTATTTAAGTTGGTAAATATACCCCTATACATATCTTAAGACGCACTGAGCGTAGTGTGCTATGTCCATATTTTGCATAGACCATTCGTCGCACGGTGATATGGTTAATATCGCACCATTCACCGCTACTCCCCATGACGATGTCTAGTACTCACTTCAGCTAGGAGCCCTGGTCAGGTTTTAAAATTCTGATCCGTCTCGATGTGGGTTGAACCCATGACTATCGGATAGGCAGGCCAGCGTCTAGCCACTGTGCTATCTCAGATTCTTACTTAGTTAATATAACTGTCATCTACTGCCTATAGTACTTTGCTGTATAGGACATGGGGGTCTTGAGCCTGAGAAATTAAGTCTAGCTCAGTCGCCACGAACTGTGCAGATTAGGGTTTATTTATTTTGTTTCTAGCTTCCGACAGACAAAATCCACACCTTTCTGAGAATTCCAACCCTTGTCTCTTAAATTTGAGCCCGGCATTCTAACCACTCGGCCAGCCATTACCTGTTTATATGCGAAAGTCATTCTTCTGTAAAAGCTGTTTCTATCCATTCGATGAGAGAATATCTTGTAAAGTTAACAGGATATATGTCTAACGTTATATTCATTACCTGCAGAAAAAGTGGCAAAGGGCACTTCTTGAAAGCGTCCTTACACATCTCCCACTGTTCGACTGTTAGCTGTTTCTTGGCCACACTTAGCCGGTGCTTTAAGGCAGTGAGAGCTACGTCAACCGGAAGTTGAGAAATCTCCAGAAAACACCTGCCATTGTCATTGAGTAACTTTCTGGCTACTGATAGGCACTGAGATTTGTCGTCGGTGGTCACGGAAATGATCAGGTGAACGTTTGGCGGCAACTGAAGGGGTAGCCATTGTAGATTTCTTCCGTCATAGTCATCTGTAGGTGAAGAAGTGTCGGTGTAATCCAGATTTAAAAATAGAAATAAGAAAATACAAGTCAAGACCAGCGTTTCTAGCACTCGGAAATTTGTAAAGTCAAAAGAAATTAAACTTGTACAAGCCTTGAGACATAATCGGTATATGGTGCTACCTCCATATTCTTATAGAATCATGGGCATTCAGTGGGTGGTGATGCGTGATGTAGGCTCGGTCTATGGGTTGACCCTCGGACACAGTGGTAGCACCAGCCTGACTATCCGTCTCTCATTGCCCACAATACCAGCATGGCTTGTACGATGAGATTAAGGCAATCGTATTTCTTTGTGAAGTAATATCTCAAAGCTTTCAGTGCTAATTTTATATTATTATTATGTATATTATTATTATAGCTAACATTACAAAATAAAAACAAAAATATTGCATTAAACAAATGTAGATACATATGTCTCCCCCGATGGTGTTTCCACCTTGTCGTGGTGGGGGAGCTTGAGTTTCTCAATGACCCTGAGAGCTATGCCGGCGGTAGCGTAGCTACCAGCAGGGCCTCCCAAGCCGGACAGGTCAAAGGGTAGAGAACAGACAAAGAGAAACACCCTGGTCCTCCAGGTTGGGGGTTGAAGCGTGGGGTTAACATCCCCACCTTTGTAAAAACCTTTCTTTGTTACGAAACAAATACATGAGCCTCGATATTGGACTGACCTATCTGGACAACGACCTTGGAACGTTAAAGGACTTTTGAGATTTGGAACATGGAATATACGGACACTATATCGAGCTGGAGCGGCCGAAGAACTAACCCGGGAGCTGGTTGAATATCAAATGGATATCACAGCAATTCAAGAAATAAGGTGGCCAGGAGAGGGTACTTTAGAGCAAAATGGAATGATTATAATATATGGAGGAAACACCCAAAATAAACATGAATTAGGAACAGGATTTGTCATCAAAAAAGAGTTATGGGGGAACGTTTTAAACTTTAAAACTTTTAATGACAGGATTAGTAAATTACGAATAAAAGGTAAATGGAAAAATATAACGATGATTAATGTACATGCACCTACTGAAGAGAAAGAAGATGATATTAAAGAAGACTTTTATAATGATCTGGAAGATGTCATAGAAGAAACCCCCAAACAGGACATCCTGATTGTGCTGGGAGACTTCAATGCAAAAATAGGTAGAGAGCAAACTAATAAAAAAGTGGCCGGTATGGAAAGCCTACATACAACTTCAAATGATAATGGATGGAGAGTCATCAACCTGGCAGAAGCCAAAGGACTGCAGATTAGCAGTACCAGACTACAAAGAAAGGATATACACAAACAAACTTGGAAATCATGTGACAAGAGAACCTATAATCAAATAGATCACATTTTAATTAACAACAGAAATGCATCAAACATACAGCAAGTCAGAAGTTATAGAGGAGCTGAGTGCCACAGTGACCATTTCCTCGTTGGAGCAAAATTTAAAATAAAACTTAAGAGAGCTTTCTATACTAAATTACAAAGATTACACCCAACATATAACAGAGAAAAACTACAAGACATTACAGTCAAAGAGAAATTTACAGATGAAATAAAATGTAAACTTGAAACTTTGCAAAACCCTTTGGAGGAAAGCGTTGACCAAACTTGGTTGAACATCAAGAATACAATTCAATCTACCGCAGAAGAATGTCTCGGTGTGTTAACCACGCATAGAAAGAACAGATGGTTCAATCAAAAATGTGAAGAAGCAGTCACTAGGATGAAGAATGCCAGACATGTATGGTTAAATGACATCAATAACATCCAAAAGGAAGAGCATTATAGAAATGAATGTAAAGAGGCTACAAAAATAGTCAGACAGCAGAAGCGAGAATATATGAGTAATATAACCAAAGATATGGAAACTAATCACCAGAAAAATGAATCCAGAAAATTTTTTAAAGTACTGAAGTCAATGAAACGAGGGCACCAACAAAACACATATGGTTTAAAAGACAAAAATGGGAATATGATAAATACCAATGAGGAAATGTGCAACACATGGAAAGAATATTTTATTGAATTACTAAATTGTGAAGCTCCAAGTAACATTTTCCCACAGGAAGAGGTTCTAACATGCGAACCACAAATTGAAGAACCTACATTTGAAGAAATCCTATATGTAATCACACGACTTAAAAACAATAAGGCAACTGGGACTGATGGAATTGCTGCTGAATTTATAAAGGCAGGTGGCCATGCATTACATCTAAAGCTATACGAACTAATAATAAAAATCTGGAGGACAGAAGAATTACCCCATGACTGGAAAGAGTCATTATTGATACCTATCTTTAAGAAAGGAGACAAGTTCCAATGTGGAAATTATAGAGGAATATCACTACTGTCCACAAGCTATAAGATACTATCCGCAGTATTACTAAATAGACTAAAACCATATTCAGAAGACATATTAGGTGACTACCAGGCGGGTTTTAGACAAAACAGATCAACAATAGATCAGATATTTATCTTACGACAAATAGCCGAGAAACATTGGGAATATAAAAGAGATCTCCATAACATTTTTGTGGATTTTAAAAAGGTTTATGATAGTGTCCATAGGAATAATCTATGGAATGTTATGCAGGAATTTGGAATACCAAGGAAGTTAATTAACATGACCAAACTATGCATGGAAGATACGTATAATATAGTAACATATAAAGGCAGGAAATCAGACCCCTTCCAAATAACATCTGGCTTGAAACAGGGTGATGCACTATCGCCGCTACTCTTCAATCTGGCTCTAGAGAAAGTTGTAAGGAAGGTAAAGGAGGAATGTGATATTGGAGGAACATCCAAGCTGCTTGGTTATGCAGATGATATAGATATTATAGGGCAAAGTGAACAAAAGACATTAGAAATATTGACTCACTTAAAGGAAAAAGCCCAACAGATGGGGCTGGTTATCAACCAAGATAAGACAGAATATATGGTAATTTCAAGAGACGGAATGGCTAAAAACTCTGGCCACATACAAATAGATAATATGGCCATTAAAAGAACGGAAACATACAAATACCTGGGTACAATCTTCAACTGCTCCAACATCATAAGGGAAGAAATACAAACTAGAATCAACTCTGGAAATAAGATATACTATGCACTACAACATCTACTAAAATCAAAGGCGCTATCTCGTAACACCAAAATCACAATATACAAAACACTGATCAGACCAGTTGTGCTGTATGGCTCTGAAACCTGGAGTACAACGAAAGGAGACGAAGCCTTGTTACAAACCTTTGAGAACAAAATTTTAAGACGCATCTTTGGACCCATTAGGGATACACAAAGCGGAGAGTGGAAAAGAAGAAGTAACAAAGACATTTATGATTTGTTTAAGTCCCCGCTAATCACTGGTATCATGAAGGCTAATAGACTACAATGGCTGGGGCATATAGAAAGAATGGAAGATAATAGGGAAACAAAACTCGCTTACACTCAGGAAATAAATGACCGTAGACCCCGAGGAAGACCAAGAAGGCGGTGGAGAGATAATATACATACAGACCTACAAGCACTTGGAATCAACGACTGGCAAGAGAAGGTCCACCAGAGAGACGAATGGAGACAGATTGTATTTGCAGCAAAGAACCTCAATGGCTCGGAACGCTGAAGAAGAAGAAGAAGAAGATACATATGTATTGAACGAGTAGGTAGGTAGGGAGTTAAGTAGATAGTTATGTAAGCAGAAGCTATGTAAATAGGTACACTGTAGTCATCGATAGATGGCTTGTAAGGAGCTGATAAGTAGATTGCTATGTAGATAGGCAACTTCTGTTGTAAGCATGTGGCCAGGTATGTAATGCGACAGGTTAGTGTTCAGATAGGTATAGAGGTAGTTAAATAAGTGTGTAGACAAATATTTAGATAGGTACGTAGGTATGTAATTGTGTCAGTAATGAGTAAAAAAACAACTGTCATTTACTACCAATTTAGTACCTTGCGGTGTATGGCAGAGTGGTCTTTGAGCCTGAGGAATTAAGGCCACCTGGCTAGTGCAGTCGCCGCGAACTGTGCAGGTTAGGGTTTTCTTTTTGCCCTTGACAGAAATAAATCCCACACCTTACCGAGGATTCGAACCCGGGTCTCCTGAAGGAGAATCCGGCGTTCTAGCCACTCGGCCAGCCGCTCCTCCTAGTAAGGTGTTAGATAGCTAGTTAAGTACGTGACACCTAGTTTTATAGGTAGATTATTGTCTAGTCCATTTTGTGGATACGTAGGTAGGTAAATAACTGGTTAGACAGGTAGGTAACTAGATAGCTATGACAAGCATGTATGTAGCTATCTAGCCAGGTAAACAGTTAACTAATTCGTTATAAGGGTTGGTTTGTGAACCGCAAGTTATGTACATAAATATATACTCTTCTAACTCATAGTTAATTTGTAGCATATTCCTTATAGTATGTCGAAGTCAACACCATCATAATATGTTGTTGTGATCTCTTGGAAATATTACGTTCAATAGTTTGCCATTGCTTTCTGAACGACCAGCACCCATACCATATCGTAAAATATCAACGCAAGGCAATCTGCTGCCGAATCGCCCGAAGCTGTGTTTTGACCGCAGGTATGCAGGATTACGAACTGAGTCCGTAACCTCTTCGCCACGGAAGCAGCTCTAGCTCATAGGTGTGCTATTTTGTTGTTGTTGGGGATACACTACAAGTGACTTACCCGTCAGTCTGTCGACTCCATCCACAACAACGATGATAGGGTGTTCTGTAGAGGCTTGCCCCAGCCGACATCCGAGGTCATTGATCACCCCTTTGTAGTCCTGTAGGCGACAGAAGCCGGCAGTCAGGTGTTGACCGTTGCCACGGGGAATATCATACGAGCAGTTGCAAACATGGTTCTTTCTTTCTTTCTTTCTTTCTGTCTGCCTGCCTGCCTGCATGCCTGCCTGCCTGACTGCCCGTCTTTCTTTCTGTCTTTCAGTCTTTCTGTCTGTCTGTCTGTCTGTCTTTCTTTCTTTCTTTCTTTCTTTCTTTCTTTCTTTCTTTCTTTCTTTCATTCTTTCTTTCTTTCTTTCTTTCTTTCTTTCTTTCTGTATTCTTCCTCTGTTTCTTTATTTTTTTTTTTTTTTTTATCTCTTGCTGTCTTTCAATCTTTCTATCTTTCTATCTTTCTTTCTTTCTTTCTTTCTTTCTTTCTTTCTTTCTTTCTTTCTTTCTTTCTTTCTTTCTTTCTTTCTTTCTTTCTTGCTTGCTTTCCTTCCCTCATCACGAGCTATGTTGCCACGCGAAAGGTTTCGAAAAGATTACTTCAATGTGCCGTAGGTGTCTAACTTCTGCATTGCTCTGGCTTGTCTTCGTGTGGCTTCTTTTCTGGCCAGAAGATATTTGTTGGAACATGTAGTGCTGTCCGTGTACATTGTGTTTGTTTCAGTTGGGAAACAATTGGTAGACATATAATTCCATAATTTATATAGGATTCTCTTAAATAGATTAGACTGCTTTATTTATACCCTATTTCAAGACACAATTAAAATTCATAAACTTTTCTGAACCAAAGAAAAAGATCCACAGTCAAAACTATATGTCAACCAAAGATCACACTCAACAATGAAAAAATCGGACATATCTCAAGATGTAACTATCTTGGTCCCATCAAAGCGGTGCAGAGATTACACAGTATTGACAGTCTATGGACCAAACCAGCAACTAAATGAAAGTATAATTTTTGAGAATATTCATCTTCCAGAGATCAGCATGGAATAATGAATAAGGGCGCTCGTTCTTAAGGTGTGCTGAAACCCAGGTTCTTGTTTACCCCCTACACCGATCAGTTGAACTAAAATATTGACTTCTCGTCCTTGACTTTAGGACGTAAATTACAAGTACAACATAAGTCGGAGTGGGTTGGCCTGATGGCGAGGGACACTGGTAATATGGAAAGCTAATCCACACACAAAAATCAGTCCAATGCACTAGAAGTAGTAGCGCGTGTGTGGAGTACGACTGAGCTCACATTTTGCCAACACAAGCCAGCCACAAAAATTCACGCATCTTCCATGAGACACCATGCAGATGTTATTATGGACCATTTCGAAATCGCTAATGACTAAAATTTGGGAAGGGATTGGGGGGGGGGGGGGGTGTGTCTTAACGTATATGTTCCAGAAATGTTCATAGAACGCCGTTGACCTAGAGGAAGAGAGATAATGACGTACTTTTTTTGTGTGCATATCCCTTACATGACGTTGCAGTCAACACCAGCATTTTCAGCTGCTGTTGATGTACTAGGCAAGTTTTACGTTCAGTAGTTTGTCATTGCTTTCTGAACGACCGGCTCCCATACCAACAAGTTATAACACAACACGACACGGTCTGCTGCACAAATCGGTCGCAGCTGAGTTTCGAACGCCTGGTAAGCGGCTCACGAACCGCGTTCGCAAGTCTTTGGCCACGGAGACCGTACTACAAGATGTTAACATTGAGGAAAACTGACCCTTGAACAGCATGACGCCTCAGAAACTGAAATACTGTAGCCATAGTTACCTCCACAGTAGCTTGGAAAGAACAGTGATAGAAGCGTGGCTCCTAGACCAATAGGCCGGAGACCATTGGCATGAAGAGGGGCACAGGACATTGCAGACAGCTTGGGCATGACGCTGCATGATACAGGAGAATAGGCCAGGGATCGAGACACTTGTAGGTGAGTTGTGATGAGAGCCACGTTCTGCAAAGGCCCTGCTACATGATATATACTTTGTATGTGTTTCGCTACGTTCATCATCATCATCATCATATGCCATGTCCATAAGCGTGGGTGGTCATGTTTCGCCATCTCACACGATCACCAGAGTCGTGGATCAGCTCCGTGTTCTTGTCTCGATCATGATATGTGGCTAAGCCATCTAGAGATTTACTTCTCTGCCTTCCCCTAGTTCTTTCTACTCAATCATACCAGTTGTCACCAAGTTCTCTAGTTTAGTTCTTCTTATAACGTATCCAAAAATAGTTGACCGTCTGCGTCTAATTTATCTAATCAGTTTACGGTTTTGATTTAATTCTTGTATGATTTGCTCATGGGATGTTACGTCTGCACATGGTTTACGTAACAATTTCCCCAGTAACAACATTTCTATTACCATTAGATGTTTTTCAGCTTGTCTGCTCATTGTCCACATCTCACATCCATTCAAAAGGACAGGTATATGGTGTAAAAATATATGGTGTTAGGTGTGTGTTATGTTGACACTCGATTATGTATGGCAACGTTACCACACACGACACGTTACCTAACTAAATCTTATATAATGCTAAGTGTGTGAGGTCGCACAGGCGATGGGGTTGTATAGACGGATAGGTGAGGGGTGAAAGGAGTGAGTGCTGTCTCATTGCAATGGACCATAGAACATTTTTGAAAGAGCTGAGTTTGGCATATGCTACGCCTTCTAGCATATGAATCAAAGTTGGGGTCATGACGGCAGCCTTTTGATGGTTTGGGGGCAGCGCTGCCAGACATAATGTGATTGTAATTGACTCAAAAAGTATGGATCGGAAAGTTGACTATGGGTTGGTCCAAGCGGATTAAGAAGACTCGGGTTGCGAGCATATCATACATTTTCTGCCCAGAGCATGCAAATGGGCCGAGCAATAAACATGTGCATAAACTGGTTGCTGGTTTCCTTCAGTGTGGGGAGATACCATACTATAAGGGTCATGTGGTGAAAGTTCTCTGGTACCAGGTGGAGAGTGTAAGTGAACAGAGTATCCATATCTAAAGAGGTTAATTCAGAAGCGAGTTAGCAGAGGTTCTGGATGACACCCAACGAGGTAGAGAAAACAACAGGCGCACTTTTAATGAGACTGCTACTGCAACTTTGAGCATGGGAACGCTTTTGTGACCTTTTAGGAAGGCCGATCATGTGTGGACATGTCCGTAGGGCAGTGATGGCGATTCTAAAACCAAGTATTGACAAAAGGTAAGATTGCATTAGGTTTTGTCGGCCCCGAAGCCATCTATTCACTAAATATGCCAGTCTTGAGAGGGAATTGAACTCTGGTCTACAAGGTCTACAGACTACGACACTAGATTGTGCGCTACCGCCGCCCAACAGAGGTAAACTTATGTGTGTGTGAGCACGTTTGAGTGTTGTCGTACCGTCGGTATGTCCATGGGATCTCTGTTGAACACGTGACACAACTGGAGACTGATACTCCTCAACAAAGTACGGATGTTGGTAGAGTTGGTTGTACACCCGATCATGCGGAATAGAACATGCGGCCTAACATTCTCTCTGTGGACAGACAGAAAACATGATTTATTCAAACTGTATAGGAAATCCACATGCATCGCAATTATTATTCTTAGTGTACAGATTTAAGTAAACGCCTTGTTCAAATCTTATAATTGAGATTAATTTCTTGGTCATTTTTGGTTTCTTTACTGTGACGTTGATTGGTTCAAACTAACTGAAAACTGAAAATCCTATCATATGTCAATAGACATTTCCAGAAAGGAATATTGCAATAGGATTTATCACTCACCTCACGGCCTAACGAAAAAGTGTTTGATCACTTGCCAATCCACTATGCCTCAGGCAATTTATGTCCAAGTTGTATTCACTGACCTATGTCCACCTTTGTGGTGATGGCATCTGTCTGTTCTCCCATTGATATTCTTCTGAAGTAACCGTGCCATTTAATAAGGCAAAGTATTTTAGCTATGGACTTATGATACTCTTTTATCATCTTTCGTGTTCAAATATTGAATAATCCATATTTTTCCTTTTTTTTGGGGGGTGGGGGCGGGGTGGGGGTATGGGGAGGGGGTGGCGGTATTCTAAGGAACTAATGTTAACTTCTGAAGCCCTGATTTTATTGTTTAGTGATTGCTAAATGGTTCTTGATTCACGACCGGATGTTACCATAGAAACGATGCATATTTCAATGGAATATGAGACACAGTTTCACATAATCTTCTAGAATCTCTGTTATTGGAGCCATGCTAACTGGAGTTTGGTAAATTTCGGTTGGAGATAATTTTGAGCTACTTCAAATACTCTTTCCTGTTTGCTTTGGTTTGGATATGATTGAATTGACTGTATTGAACTTTTATCTTTCCCTGTGGTTTATAGTTTTCTGCTTTCTTTGCAAGGCCTGACAGGTACACTCTTGACCGCTGTTTCATTTCATTCGTGTTCTTGCTGCCTATTACTCCTCCTCTTAACTGTTACTATGATTATTGTTTTCTTTTTCTTTTCTTAATATTATTACTATGTTTAGTTATTATTATTGCTGTTATTAATATTATTATTATCATCGTCATTACTATGATTGTTGGTACTACCTTACCACTGGTATCAATTTGTTTGTTTATTATGGTGGCTTATTATCACGCTGCTGAATTATTGGTGTTATCCTTTGTTATTATTATGATTTATATGATTATCCATATCGCTGGGTATTTAATCTGTTAGTCGTTCTGCTTATTGTTATTGTACACATTTATGATTCCTTTTTCCTCCTCCCGATAATGGCGTCAGAATAATAATACAATTTAAGGTGTCTTCATCCTCTAAAATCCACGTCCTTGTAACAATTCATAGTGATATTAAATCTGTGGTTCTTAAAAATAGACACTGGTAGATAATTCTTTAGGTCAACGGATGTACTGACAGACAGAGATAACACATATGGCTAGAATAGTGGAAGCAATGTTGATAGCCTGACGGCAATATATATATATATATATACAGTTAAACCTCGCTTTCCGTCGATAATTCGTCCGAACACAATCGGTGAAACCCGAAACCGACGAAAACCGAGGTAATTATTTCCATATGAATCAATGTAAGTCCAATTAATTCGTTTTAGACACTCCAAAATACATACCATACCAAATTATCCAAATTAATAACAACTGTTCAACATCTTCAAATGATTGCGATCTCTGTTTCGTTAGCACATTCACGCCTTTCGCTACATTAGCCTTCTTTAGTGCTTCCTTTTTCGCCACAATGGAACTTATAGTTGATTGTGACTTCCCGTACATGTGGCTGATTCCAGCAATCTCAATGCCACTCTCGTATTTTTCATTGTTTTTTTTCCTTAACTCGATAGTGTTCCTGACCTTCCTCTTCGAAGTGCTGCTGGCTCTGGAAACTTTCTTTGGTCCCATGATGGGGCTAACGGGAAAGGGTTAACTTATTAGTAAGTGATGCTCACACACCGAGAATCACGGCCAAACTGTCAGAAGAACGCGTGGGCCCCTTTGTTTTCGGGAAATTAGCAGCGACGTCCCGTGGGCAGGTCGACGAAAACCAAGGCAACCGACGAAACCCGAGACAAATTTTTCGCGGAAAACATCGACGAAAACCGAAATCGACGAAAACCGAAATTGACGAAAACCGAGGTTTGGCTGTATAATGATAGACAAACTAGGAGAACAGCATGACCGAAAGGATAAGAGCGCTCGCTCTTAAACTGCTGGAGTAGTGATGCCGAGGTAGGGGCTCAACCCCTACACCCATCAGCTGGACTAAAATGTTGACTTATCGACCTTGACTTGGGGACGTAAATTACAAGTACCTCTAAATTCGTAGTGGGTTCGCCTGATGGCGAGGGACACTGGTAACAGAGAAAGATAATCCACGAGCAAAAATCAGTCCCGTGCACTAGAAGTAGCAGCAGCTGTGTGGATTACACTTGATCTTAAAGCGAAGGACCGAAAATATATAGACAAACTATAATACTAATGACAAGTTTCAAACATAAAACTGTATCATTGTCACTGAAGATGAATAACTAAGGGAAACAATCACAAACGTGAAAGTTAATTTTCTGTAACCAACAGTTACCTACCTCTTCAGCCATGTATGAACGTTTATAGCTGCTGCTGACAAAATAGTCGACTTCCCACAGCCACATGTACCGTGCACAACCAAGGGCTGTCTGGTATCTGACATCAGATAAGTTCGAATATTGTTTAACACTGGCTGACACCCTTGGGTACCTCGGGCACTGGGGGAAAACGGAAGAACACATTGAAAGCAACCGTTTGTGTTGTTGCTGATGTTGTTGTTGTTATTGTTGTTGTTGTCCTCCTCCTCCTACTCCTCCTCCTCCTCCATCTTCTTCTTCTTCTTCTTCTTCTTCTTCTTCTTCTTCTTCTTCTTCTTCTTCTTCTTCTTCTTCTTCAGGTGCTTGGTCCCGAGCAGGAGTTTGCAATCACGACTCTCCATTCCCTTTGTCATCAGATATTTTAAATTAATTGTTGTTGATGATACTAGTATGCATTGCCCATCATTTAAGCCGTCCGTGTGCGTCTTTCTGTCTTGCTCTGCCCCTCTTGCTTGGTAACTAGCCATTGAAGATAGATGATCTATTCCTCCTCTACTGTTGATAATCACCGTATATTACTTTTATACGAGGGTAGTTCAGAAAGTAATCGTTTTCATCAGCTAATAATGAAGATATTCATTCATTCATTCATTCATTCATTCATTAATTCATTCATTCAGTAGCAAGTCTTTGCAGAACATCGCTCCCATAACAGCCTTCCGGAAAACCTCTCCATCATAAGCAAGATGTCCCGCGTCCGATACACGCATCTGGAGATCATCCGCCACATCCTGCACCCATCTTCTCTTTGGCCTTCCTCTTTCTTCCTCTCTTCCCAGGCATATACCCCTCCATTATTGTTCTCTCCAAAATATATCAATTTTCTTTGTTTTATCGTTTTTAATAGCCAACCTTCTTCAATATTATGGTCTTGAAGTATTGATGCATTTGTTCTTTTCTCTACCCAAGATATTCTTAGAACTCGTCTATAACATTTATATTCAAAGGCATTTATGCGCCGCTCAGCTTGTTTAGTAAGTGTCCAGGTCTCACAGGCGTATGTTAAATGGGAAAGATGCATGCTCTTACAAATCTAATTTTTGTAGTTCTGTCTGTCCCATTCCATAATTTATTCAGTTGTTTTAGTCTTTGAAGAGCAATTGATAGTCGTCGTTTAATTTCTTTCATTGTGTCACCGTTGTTGGTAATCAATGACTCAAGATATTCAAAATTTTCCACCACCTACAATTTTTTCTCATTAACATATATTTCTTTCTCCATTTTGGTTTTATCTGTATGCATTATCTTTGTTTTTGCAATGTTAAGATACAAGTTGTGATTGTCACTACTCAATTGGGTTGAGGCTATTAGGTTTTCTATACCAGTCAGTGTTGTGGATAGCAATACTGTATCATCAGCATATCGAATCTCTGGTATGTCAAGACCACCGATATTTAGGGCATCTTATAGCTCCCTATTTATATCATCTCTTACATTTCTCATTATATTTTCGGCGTACAGGTTAAACAAATAGGGGGACAGCACACATCATTGACGGACTCCTTACCAGATGTCAAACCAATATGATGTCTCGCCATCTATTCTAACCGCTGCTTGTTGGTCTAGATAGAGCATTCTTATGAGTTGTATTACATGTGGTGGAAAGCCCATATTCCTCATGATTTCCCAAAATTTCTGATGTTGTACACAGTCAAATGGCTTTGAATAATCCATAAAACATGAGAATAGGTTTACATTACATTCTCTGCACTTCTCTATTATTAAACGCATATTGAGAATTGCCCTATTTTGGTATTGGAATGAAGATAGTTCTCTTCAAATCTTTTGGCCATATACCATATTTCCATATCTTTTTACATAATGCGTGATAGATTTGCATGCTTTCTTCTCCTCCTACTTTAATTAGCTCAGCTGGTATCTCATCACATCCAGGTGATTTAACATTCTTCAGGTTCTTTTTTGCCCATGCAATTTCATCTAATGAAGGTTCAGGTTCTGTCTCTGCTGTCGTTGGCTCATGTATCTCATTCATATTCTCACTGTCACTCATATCATACATTCCACTGCAATAATCCTGCCATCTTTCTAGAATTTGTCTAGATGCTGTTAAGGTATTTCCCATCTTGTCACAGATAACATTCAATTGAGGTTGAACATTTCTTGTCAATAACTTCATTTCTTTGAACATTTCGTAATCTCTTCCAGTCTTATGATATTGCTCTATTCTGGTACAACAATCTTGCATATATTGATTTTTGTCCTTTCTTGTGTTCTTTCTTATTTCTCGAGTTAAAGATTGATACTTCATCCTGCTGTTATCAGATTCACCTCCTTTCTGTTTCAGTTCCCTTCATTGTTTTATTAATTCTAACGTGTCTGATGTAATCCATGGCTTTAGTTGAATAATGAAGATAGAAGCGTGCAATTTATGCTCACTTTAAATATGGCATGGATCGATTTTGTGCACCAAATTGCACCTCAACCGGCCAGCTAATATGATTGCCTTAAGCCAGTGAAATGTAGCGTGTGTTGTCCACTTATCTCGTAAACATAAACTGATGAGCATAATAGCCATCAACATTTGACTAAAGTAGAACCAAAATGTGATAGAGATATTCTTAGGATGCTGTGAAGCAAGAAGAAGAAAGATCACGGTGACATTCTACAAGATTAGAATATCAAATAAATTGGTCTTATACACGATATCAAGTCATATTTGACCATAGTAAGTGATTCGGTGCCAAGCAAAATGTAGGTTTGGACCAAATATGGCACACAATCAAATGAACAAGTATTATAATGTAACTTTCCGTTAACTGAGCATTGAAATTGGGGAAGAAACCACGAAACACAACAAAACTAATAACACAACGACCCTAGTATGGCGATATTGTCCTTCTGTTTAAATGGAAGGTTATTTTTGCCGATATATTATTATTCGACACTGAATTAGTTCAGTAAAGTGATTGATAAAGAACAAAAATAGGGGTGGGAGGAATATATCTGGATTACCCTGGGAAAGTAAACCCGGTCAACAAACGCCCGAAGATGTCTCGGGGTCCGACTTCACGGTAAAGGGTCACCCCATAATTCTCCTTCCTGTGCCAGTAAATATCACACAAAATGCTCATCACTGACCCATGTGAAAAGTAGAACAGGCAGTAGTCCCCAGAAACCAACAGCATGCACAGGCATCCGTGCAAATGGCTCCTTCCAGAATGCCAACACAACAGACCGCAACTAAAATTACAGTTTATCGTCGATGGAAGCGGAAGTCACTAGAAATCTAGCAGCTGCACACACATTACTGCATGAGGCAAAACTAGCTAGTTCAGCAACCGTCCATCCACAATTTTGTTTAAACATGCAATTCACAAAACAAACCACTACGAACGTGAAATTCACAGCTGACCGTGTCGCTCCACGCATTTAACTCTTCTAATATTATTGGCTATTTCGTCGTTTGACAAAATTATGATAGCTAGCCTGCACTTAGTGTTGATACTTCCAGCATGTCACTCTTATAACGAACGACTGAATTGCTGGTTAAATGTGGCTGATATATAGTGTCCCATTATCTACATTCGATTCATACTGTTTTCATACAAAGAGAAATCTAACTTTGTAGCGTTTTATTAATATCAACTTACCGCAAATTATATGAGGGCTGTTGAGATGTAGTTCTTTAGGAATGAATGTTTACATTAACCTGTGCAATAAAATATATTAAAGGCGTCTTGAAAGAAATTAACATATGATGTGATTTCGTTAATTGTATCCTATACTATGTAGTCAACATTCTATGAACATGTCATGAGAAAGATTGAATTGGAAAATGTGGTAGCAAGTGAAAGAGCTCTAGAATGTCTACCGAGCAGGAGCTGGGTCGTTTTACATAGGAAAACATCTAAGTCCAAATAATAAACAGCAAGTTTGACAGAAGACATGGGCAACATTTCGACCAACTTTATGACGCAATGACGATAAGAAGATAATAACATGTTGCTGACAGATTCAAACCGAACCCCTTTACCTTTCTTGACACATCCGTACATGGTCGGACACTTCAGGGAGTAGCTGGTGCGTCCACGTGGCAGGTGTGTGTGTGAGGTGTACCAGATCAGGATGACTGACAATGTGGTCAAACAGTGTCTTACACATTCGATCTGTGTACATGGAATGTGTTCGATTCACGTCTGGTCTGAGTCCCCCAGATGTCCAGTCTATAGAGTAGGTGGCTATAAGGTTGTCATCAGTCTGAGAATTAAACAAGGTTAATTATCATTTTCAAGTGTCACTTATATTATTGTTACACATACCACAGCAACACCGGCTCAGTGGCGAAGGGGTTACGGACACAGTTCGTAATCTCGCATACCGCGTTTGAAACACAGCTGCGGGAGATTTGGCAGCAGACCGCCTAGCGTTTTTGTTAATTTTTTTTTTTTAAATTAAAATTGTATGAGTCGTTCAGAAAACAATATCAAACTACTGAACGTAAACCTGCCAATAAATCACGGACAGACTAATATTTCTGGGGTTGACTGCGACGTTCTGTAAATGCAAGTAACTTTTTACTTAGTGTAAAAGCAATAAACTAATGTCTGATATGTATTGTCATCATACGCATCAGCATTATCATTATCACGTTTCTTGCCATATTACGTATGCGTTCGTGCCTCTTCATTCATCTCGGCCAATGTTAACATGATGTTAATCTGTGCTAGTGGTTCTCAACCTTTTTTGGCCTATGCATCCTTTCACCATATGTCATAATTTCAAGCGAACAAAAGAAGAAGAATTCCCCTTTTCCAAAATTGCCAATCTCAAAAGGTGCATTTGTTATATTCAGAATATTTCATTAACACACCAAAATAATCATATTACAATAAACAAGCAGTTAAAACTTCAAAGAATTGTCACTTAATATACGACCGCAGAATGCCAGACAATCGTGCTTCATCAAACAAAACGCGCAATAGAAAACTAGGATATTGTGCATGAACCCATTTTGAGTCTGCCAATCTGTGGTCAAACATTCGGCATCTCTGTCAACATAAACGTAACCAAAACATACATTTGGCATCTCTGTCGACATAAATGTAACCAAATACATTTGGCATCTCTGTCAACATAGACCTAATCAAAAGGACATTCGGCATCTGTGTAAATGTAAACGAAAGTTTTTTTGTTTTTTTTTTTCAGTTTAATCGACGGATCAACATCCGCTCCGTTTAACTCCTAACTCAGCTCAGTGCACAAACTCTCTAGCACCTGCGAGGAACCTGAAATTCTTTGGGTCGATTTTTAACTCGAAATTTTTCCCGGCAGCGGCGTTAGGCTACTCTTTTTCGATTTCCAACTGCCAAATTGGATTTTTTACATGCGTAACAATACACATGGGCGTCCAATCTCATTACCCGGAGACCAGGGGAAATTTTGTTACTAGACGTCCACGTGAAACAATCCCGCCCCTCACCGGGGCTTGAACCCGGGACCTCCAGCACTCGAGGCAGAAACCATACCTCGAGACCACTCAGCCCCATACGTAAACGTAATCAAACACACATTTTGCATCTTTGTCAACATAAAGGTAATCAAACACACATGTGGCATCTCTTTAAACACAAACCTAATCAAACACACATTTGGCATCTCTGTAAACACAAACCTAATCTAACACACATTTGGCATCCCTCTCAATATAACCGTAATCAAATATACATTTGGCATCGCTGTCAACATAAACATAATCATACAGACATTTGGCATGCTAGTCAACGATAAATCAGACAATAAATTTGATACCTGAGAAGTTAGCACAGTCTGCTTAATACCCTCCATCTTGGCCAATTTTTCGGCATCCACTGCTGCTTCACTTCCTGGAGCCAGGTCAACATAATCTCCAGCTGCCAGATCATCAAGGTTCTCGGTCAAATGGTCCATGGTTCGGACAACACAAACCGTGTGGTCAGCGGCCGTTGGATTCTGGAAGACAGAACGGACCTCCTGCTCCAACACTGACCGCTGTGGCTCTGATTGAAATATTGAAACATGCAGTTTCTATAAAATTTGTGTCTGTGCGTGTGATTCTCTCTCTCTCTCCCCCCCCCCCCCTCTCTCTCTCTCTGTTTGTGTGTGTTTGTATATGTGTGCCTGACAGTGCGTGTGACTGTGTGTGTCTTTGTATGTCTACTTGCCTGTATGTGTATGTCCGTGTGTCTGTCTGTGTCTATGTTTGTGTGTATGTGTCCGTGTGTGTGTGTGTGTGTATGTCTGCCTCTCTCTGTGCGTCTGTATGTTTGTATGTGTCTGCCTGTCTGTGCATGTGTATGGGTGGGTCTCTATCTATCTCTCTGTGTCTCTGTTTTCCCCTAGTTCTTTTCCCCTCAATCTTGCCTGCCATCGCCAACTTCTCTTATTGAATTCTTCTTGTAATGAGTCCAAACAATGTTGACTGTCTACGTCTTATTTCTCTCATGAGTTTACGGTTCTTAGTTGCTCCTTGCAGTACTTGCTCATTTGTTTTTGTGTATGTCCATGATATTCTTTGCATTTCCCTTAGGAACCACATCTCCACTGCTATTAGATGTTTTCAGTTTGTCTGCTTATTGTCCACATTTCACATCCACACATATGTACAGGTTCTATGCAGTAACTCAACACTCTTTTCCTCGTTGCATATTACTATCTTGAGGTGTGATATCCATACTGCCATTTCTGTTCTTGCGTTATATAAGGCGTTGTGTTGTTAACTTACATAATACTAAAGACACTGTGCAGCGTCCGACTTTCAGTCAGTGAGCATATCATTATACCCCGAATATATCTGACAGCATGTAAACTGAATTATGTACTTTTGACTTTCATTTTAAAGCAAATGTGTAATAGTTTTCTTAACTATTTATATTTTTGCATGTAATAATTTATAGTGAACAGTCTCACAATATCAAAATAGTAAGACATTATTCTTTTTACCATTACTCCTACCCATTCAGCCTTAATAGAGAAGTTATAATTAGGGTCCACCTCAGCCTCACAATAATTATCATGTGACCGAATCAGCCACACTTCGGTTATTGATTTTACAGTAAGTGTCGCCCATATGGATAATCTAGATGTTTGTATGACATAATTATGTTAAAATATTTAAATATACGTGGTTTTAATACATTATTCTGTCCCACCTCGAGACGATCAGCAATGTTTACACATTAAGGCAAAGACTCTGTAAACCTAACGTCCTCAATCTAGGGTAGTGGATCGGAAGTGAAGCCTTCTGGGAAAAGTGTGATACATTAGAAGCACCTGTGCACTCATTGAGCACCTTAATTAATCCATTGGAATTTGGAAATCGAAAATAGTAAGTCGAAAAGGCCGTTGATCGGGTTATATTTACAACTAGAAAATCTTTCCACACAAAATATTCATAACGCGTGATTCTGGCATACTCATCTGGATCAGTGCTGGTGTTATGTTGTCTGTGCACTGAGCTGGCATTCTCATTGTATCATCTATGGAAGGCGATTACGTGTATACATTAAACGCGAAATACAAAGACTTGTCAAACAATATATACACAGAACAAAAATAATATTATAGCACACTAGAATGGTATCATGATAAGCAGGCGATAAGTCCTCATACGGACTTGTCCTTTTCAGGAACATCACCCGAACAGAGAAAGAAGAAAATCAGAACGAAAGAAATACCAGGCACAACAATTAAAATAAAAGCAAAAGAATATCAATCAATCATGTGCCATGCCGGAAAGCGTGGGCGGTCATGACTCGCCATTTCACTCGATCACCAGTGTCGTGGATCAGTTCAGTGTTCCTGTCTCGTCCATGCCATGTGGCCAAGCCATCCAGGTATTTTCCTCTCGGTCTTCCTCTTGGTCTGTTCCCCTCGATCTTGCCAGTTGTCACCAAGTTCTCCAATCCATTTCTTCTCATATCATGTCCAAAAAATTTTGACTGTCTACGTCTAATTTCTCTAATCAGTTTACGATGTTCATTTGTCTCCTGTAGTACTTGGTCATTGGTTTTTCTGTCTGTCCATGGTATTCTTTGCATTTTCCTCAGAAGCCACATTTCTGCAGCCATAAGATGCTTTTCAGCTTGACTGCTCATTGTCCAAGTTTCACATCCATACAAAAGAACAGGCTCTATGTATCCCCTCAACACTCTTTTTCTCGTTTCAATTGACATCTTTTTATTGGTCAGAATGTTTTTCATCTTGCTAAAGGCTACTTTCGCCATGGCGATTCTTGTTCTAATCTCTTCAAGGCATCTCCCATCAGATGTTATAACTGTTCCAAGATAATTGTACCGATTCACTTGTTGAAGAATATTTCCATTTACTTGTATATTACATTGTGGCACTTCTTCCTTCCTACTGACGACCATAACCTGAGTCTTTTTACTATTTAATTCCAACCCCAGCTGCTCACTGTGTACAACAACCGCATCTACGAATTGTTGCAGGTCCTGTGCATTGTCTTCAATTAATACTGTATCATCTGCATATCTAATGTTATTGATGTTTCGTCCTCCAATGCTGATTCCATTTATATCCTCTGCATTTCTGAAAATATTTTCACTGTACAGGGAGAATATATACACACATAATGGAAGCCAGCGAGTAACTTACAACCCCATTATAATTGTATCAAAGGTTATATTTAACGCAAATGAAATATACTGAAGCATTTATGTCCGTATTCATGTGCACTGTTTATGAATCTCTACAAACCCAGCCAAACATATGCATCTTTGATCAGCTTACCTGCATCTATGTGTTGCCGGACATCTACTGGATCGGTGGTCGTGTCTGCTGAGAACATTGTCAGAATCTTCTGAAGCCGGCTTTCTATGGATGCAAAGGCCAATTTGGCCATTTGTCTCTTTGCTGCGTTGTTTCGCACAATATCTGTGTGCTGTGTGCTGTAATAGGCATTCGGTGAATCAGCATAACATACCAATGCTTTTCAATTTACCGTTTATGTCATCGTAGATAGTCTACTTAAATTTTCCTCACTATGTCAAAAAATGGTTCATGTTCTCTAAATGGTCTTAATTATAGCGTGTTCTCGGTTGACTACTTTGATTACAATTTGTATAGAATTAGGTTTTACTGCGTAGGTAAATATAAATTCATTACGTGGAGTGGTTATAGTAGCTTACTGTGACAAGTGAACTGCATAATGCAGAAGTAGTCATCATTCAGTGCCTTGCCGGCTAGCGTGGGCGATCATGCCTCTCCACAAATTACGATCTCCGGCGTCCTGGATCAATTCGTGTGCCATGACACAAGACTGTGAATACTCTTCTCATGCTGTCTTCCTAGATCTTTCTTTCCGAAAATCTTTCCGGTTGTCACAATATGTTCCAGTGTTTGTTTTCTCATAACATGGCTAAAAAAAAAGATGACTGCCTGTTTCTGATGTTTGTGATAAATTGTCTTTGCGACTCAGCTTCCCCTAAAACGTCCAGATTGTTCTTTTTGGCTGTAAAAATAATTTTTAGTATTCTTGTATAAATTCAAATCTTCAAGGTTTCCGGGGATATTTTGCCTATTTGCTAATTGTCCTATGTAATATTCAAAAACTCGTTTTCTGACTTTCAAGTACAGTGACTTATTGCTTAAAATGAATATATTCTGAAAAAAGTACAGAACAAATTTTTAATTTTTTGATGTAGCCTCTACTGCGTTCAATGCAAGTCCTCCAGCACCGATAAAGTGCTTAGATTCGTATATAAGATATAGATAAAAGGACTAGGCAGTAACATAACTGTGTTGATCCACTTGGATTTGAAGCTGCAGTCACGCCATTTTAAACTTCCTACTAAACTCAAACACTTGCTGGACTGACAGGCGTGCATCACCATACTGGACCTTCATTTGCCGATGAATTTCTGTAGGTTTTACCCCTTTATTGATAAATAAAATGACTGAAAAGAGAACTGTGCTCCTCTTTGGCGTATGCCAAATTGGGGCAGCGGTCCTTAAACCGTGATCGTTAGCACTGTGATGTCACGTGCTTACCACTCTTGATATCTTTATCAAAACTATTGACAGGTTACACAACAATGGCATGCTTATTGTGATTTATTTCACACTTTTACGGTTTTAATTTGCAGTCTCCTTGTATGTGACTGGCAAAACGCTGTCTTGGTAGACGATAGTTTGAGACATGAACTTATACCCCTCTCCTCAGAGCAAGGCCTGGGCTTAATTTAGATCCCTTGTGTTGCCCATGCACTATGATCCTTCTTTCGACCTGCCTAGTTTACCCGAGAGGAAAGGTTAAATCAATACGTCTGGAACAAGACAAGCTGCAGAAGCTGCCAGATCAGCAAAGCCATGCTCTAAATGTCCGCCTGTCTGAGCTTCGATGATAGACCAGCTGCCGACCATGGTTTAGGGCCTTGTCTACCCTGCCATGAGATTTCATCTTTAGGTTGCATTTCCTTGAACTAGGGTGAGTCGTATACCCTCCCAATTGCGCCCCTTCTCCTGGTGCCGTTGGTAGAATGTGGGGTATCGGGTTTGTTGAGCACCGACCAACATTTGGTGCTAATAGAAAGTAGACAGTACGTCTACTGTCATATATTAAATTATGTCTTTTAACAAGACTAAACAACAGTCTGGGATACCTGATGTTTTGAAGTCTGTAAACTGCGGGTACTGAGTTTTCATCTGGGATGTACCATTGACGCAAGGCTTTGGTGTCTGGCAGCTGGTCTTCGGCGTCTCGTAACATCTAAATTTCATACATTCAACGTATTATTATAAACTATTGGAATTATTAACTGCTACAATTAATCACATCCCTGACTTAAAAAAAAACAAAAACAAACAAACATTATTATTATAGTTTGAAAGAAGCGCAGCATGGAACTGATATATACGTTAAGATTATGTGGATGAAATATATACACACATTCATAAGTGCAGAAGGAATGACGGCAGCAGCCGAAATGGCTATCCCAACTGTGGGGAGAAGCTGGGAATATGATATTTCTGACACTAGGGTGGTAGTTTGAAATGTGTAAATGTTACCTGGGCTGCCAGGTTGACCTAGCCTTAAATAGATACCAGGAAATGTTCGTGGAAGTAAAGTCGGTGGTATGATACCGACTACATTACCTCTATGTGCCGATGCGCCTATACAAATATGAGTCAAATTCTACATGATCAAACGAGCCTTTGGAATATATAATGGACGTAATGTGAACACACTAAGATGGGTTTGGAGGTGTTAACTTTTCACTGAGTTTGTTGCATATTCCAAGTTAGCTATAAAGAACCTGGTGTCAGGTCTTAGTCAGATATGACTGAGCAACCGTATAACACTATACGGTACTATAAAAAAAAAGTATGTCCACAAACGAATGCCGTCATTCACGATCAATTATTTTGAAAACTGTCTGTTGCATCGTTATGAAATTTTTCCTGCCGTCTTATATTTACCCCCCACCCAAGGAATATGTGTTTGATAGGTCCAAAAGAAACTTAAATCATCGAAAGCGGCGATATTTCTTTGATGTTTTGCTGAAGAACTAGTGATTTATCGCTAACAAACTTGTTTTTACAGTAAGGAACGCCCCGCCAATTCACATGACGACACAAGGCATATCCGGATTCGTATGGGAGTGGGTGCAATAAAAGAAGTAGCTTAAAAGTCGACAGGGTCGGCTGCATTGCATCAGGTTTTTATCCCATATGGCTCCGTTTCTTTCCACAGCGCGGAAAGCGTCGCATAAAGCACGAACTCCGTAGCTTCAGCGACGACCCTCGGGAGTCTCCGAAAAAATGCACTCGTGAAATGAAGGACGCGGCCCGGAATCGAACATACACCCTTCGGAGCCCGAGTCAGACGGCTTGACTACTTCACCACGGAGAATCTCGAGAGAGGTGCAATGTGTAATATTAGTAAAGACAGAGCATTTACAGAGGTATGGCATAAATAATTTCTAAAATGACAGGAAAGTAGAAGGAATATATTTCTTACCTTCTTTTTCATTTCCTTCTTGTTTCTTCAGCTGCTGGTTAATAATGTGTACACAAGTATTCGTGTTAGCTTTTTATATTGAGTTCGTGGAAGCTTCCAAATATCTGTGCGTTAAAGTGCGTATGGAGTGACCAGAAATGATATCGCAATTTAGTCAACATGTTTCCATTTTTCAGCTTTCTGTGTAGTTTGTTCACACGTACACATGGGTGACAGACCCGCTTTGAGTCTTCGTGAAAGATTGTCTACTCTGCTGTTTACCGTTCAGAGACGGAACATGATTACCTGTTTTGCACTATGAAAATAGTTGTCAATGTCTTTGTAGTGGGCTTTCTTTTTAACGACCAAAATGTTGGTTCTCTTTTCATTGAAGTTTATAGATTGTTTCGTATGCACGTGTGTTGTCCCCTAATTTGACAACGTGATTGCTCTCACGTTTCTTGTTATGCCACAATATGTCAGTTTCCACCGCAATATTACTCTTCTGTTGGTATTCAATGCGTTTAGTGTGTGTGTGTGTGTGTTTTCTTTTTTTCAATACAGTTGTTCGTCACCGCTGAGGGCTTGCGGAATTGAAAATGCATCACTCTGGAATACAAACTGTTGCCATTGACATTATGCTGATGCTGTAATGTTTAAGGCCTGCAATTCTTCTGAATATTTGTAGCAAAATATCCCAGTTTGTGTGCACGTGGATTAAGGTCTGCGATCTGCTCAGACCTTAATCTGTGTCTGACGATTCCAGTAGGTTGATGACTGCTCTCGGTTGCATAAAATTCAATCCATCCTTTCTCCAATAATCCTCTTCCTCTTTCAACACATGGTCCTCACATTTTTCCAGAAACTTTTATCAATATTTAATAGCGAGGACTGGATTTGTATCTTGACGTCAGCCAATTTGAATATAGTATTGTCAGCTTCCACCTGTCCTTTAATTTTAGCCCACACAAGTTCTATAGGGTTAAAATGAGAATGGTACGGCGGAAGTCTCTTCTATCAATTTGTCGATTTAATATTTTTTGCTTTTTGGCGTCTGTTTTACAAGGGACAACAATTCTAGCTAGAAATACGTTTCTGGAAATGGTATGTTTTCCATTCGGAGTCATATCTTTATTGCTCCCTTTGTGCTCGATGCTGTAGGTATTTTGCCTTCTTGGGCAACAACATTGATATCATGCATTGTCCATAATTGGACACGACGGTCTATCTAGGGATGGAAGCACAGTATTCTCGAGCCAATCTCTAAATACATTACCATTCATCTTATTATGATAATCCCTATTGTCTGTATGCTTTGATACGAAACGAGCCCAGCATTCTGTTGTAAGCCATTATGCGTATTACCAGCATGGGCCATGACCAAAAGCTGTCCTATACTACTGGGCACATATCGCTTTATCTGTCCATCCACTGATTGCCATTCCTTATCACTTGTGTGGTGCGCATTGATCCACATTTCATCCAAACACACTATGCCATAATTTTCTTTGCGCATTTCCCTTATTTCACGTAGGTATCTACTTCTAATGGCTCCTAAATGCGGTTGCTCGAAAACAATATTTCTACCGCCCTTGTACTTTCAAAAAGTGAAGATAATGTCCTTATAATTTTCCACAAAGTTGTTTTGGATAGCTCTATGTTATTGCTCTTTCTCAACCAAACCCTAAGTTTTCTTACAGTCACTGTTTCTTTGGCATCTAGAAGTTTTATAATGCTGGATAATCCTGGATATAAAATCCAAAATTTTTATAATTTTAAGAGTCTCCGTGGCGAAGTGGTCAAGTCTTTTGACTCTGGCTCCAAAGGTCGTGGGTTCGATTGCGGGCCGCATCCTTCGGTTCACGAGTTAAATTTTTCGGAGACTTCTGTGGGTCGTCGCTAGAGCTGCGGAGTTCGTGCTTTGTGCGATGCTTTCCGCGCTGCGGAAAGAGACCGTGCCATATGGGAAAGAACCCGGTGCAATGGAGTCGACCCTGTCGAATTTTAAGCGACTTTTTAAAGCATTTTTATAATAGCTCGCCTTATGACATCTTTGTCAAAGCTGTTTACAATAATCTTTCTACCTTCCGTTTGGTTATTTTGGTGGTTTAATTCCAGATTCTTGCACTCATCGACGAAATGACGGTTTACTCAAACCCAATGTATGCACTGTTCTTTTTTCGGAATTTGTAATAGTATAAAACAATTTCCTGCGATCAGCTTCTTGACAAAAATATGTGTACAACTTCATAGTGATTCTTTGAAGTGTATACACAATTTTGCATTGAATCCCATTGAAAAATATTCACACATTTCAATGTTAGCAATAAGTGGTAAGATTTAAAAAAACAAAACATATTAATCAGGTTTCATGAAATAACCCACATTTTGAGACACCTCTGAAAAGTCCTAATTTAAACAACGCGGGGAGTTGGCATAAGGCAAATTCCGTGAAAATATTCAACATTGAGCGCTGATTGTCTGGCTACGCTGTAATACATTTAAAATTATGAATTTCATCTCAGACTCGTAAATTATATATCCCATGTAAACAAACTTTGAAATCTGCTTTAAAATCTCCAGAATAAATTTTTTTTTTGTTGGGTGGACATAATGATAAGGTTATATTCTAAATCTCATAATTTTCCCTCAGTTGGTTACTGAGATATGGATGTTTATATTGAGACAAACAAATGTGAATGCACTATATAGCCGAATGTTGGGCGGCTCTCACCAAACCCGACACCCCACATTGTGCCAACGGCTTTGGGCGTAGGAGTGCAATTGGGAGGGTACAAGCCTTACCCTAGTGCGAGAAAATGCAACCTAAAAAATAAATGTCATTGCAGGGTACGCCTAAGCTTTGGTCGGCAACTGGTCTAGGATTGAAGCGCCTACATGCGGACAGTTAGAGTATTGATTTGCTGGTCCGGAAGCTTCTGCAGATTGTCTTGTTCCAGACGTATAGGTGTTACCTTTCTTTTGTGGGCAGAGAGAGGGATCAGGCTGCATGGGCAACACATGATCTCTAAATTCAGCCCAGGCTTTGTATTATGGAGAGGTATATCTCCATTTTACAAACTATCGTCTGTCGAGACGGCAAGGTGCCAGTCAGTCAGTCAGCCAGTCAGTCAGTCAGTCAGTAAGTCAGTCGGTCGGTCGGTCAGTCAGTCAGTCAGTCAGTCAGTCAGTCAGTCATAAAGAACACCACCCTTGTGTAACGATATCCAGGTACAGATATAATAAATCAGTCATAAAGAACACCACTCCACTGTAACGATATCCAGGTACAGATATAATAAGTCAGTCATACAGAACACCGCCCTAGTGTAACGATATCCAGGTACAGATATAATAAGGAGCATTTCGCAAGCTGAAGAATATTCGCTGCAATTTGCCTTTGTCAAACGACGTGGGGAAAAAAATAAAAACAGTTGTTAAAAGATATATTGAACCAATCCTTATGTACGGATGTGAATCGTGGACAATTAGCAGTCTAGTGATAGATTATATGAAACTTTGCGAATTGTTTTACAGAAGAAATATAATGACACCGTGGACGGATAGAAAGACCAGTGAAGATCTCTTAAAAGAAGCTAACTCACCATGGCAACTTCTTACTTGCATCAGAACAAAACAGTCCACATGATTTGGGCATGTCATGAGAAGAGAAAAGGTGAAGTATGTCGTCACAACGGGAAGGTTAGAGGGCAATATAGGCAGAGAGAGAGAGAGAGAGAGAGAGAGAGAGAGAGAGAGAGAGAGAGAGAGAGAGAGAGAGAGAGAGAGAGAGGAGAGAGAGAGAGAGAGGAGAGAGAGAGAGAGAGAGAGAGAGAGAGAGAGAGAGAGAGAGAGAGAGAGAGAGAGAGAGAGAGAGAGGATGGGTGGTTTGACATCACGGCATGAAGGAACATCGGCATCAGAAATGATTAGCAGCACAAGAAACAAAGGACTGTGGACAGACATGTTCACCGTCACACGGAATATGACGTCACTATCAGATAAAACACAAATATTGAACATCTAGTTTCCATGATGCTGCGTTGACCCTCATATTGATTTTATAACTAATTGTTTGTTCAGTAGTTTGTTATTGCTTTCTGTACGAGAAGTCAACATTGGTTTCTAAGACAAGATAAATATCAAGAACACAATAACATGGCTCGAGACACAGACATTAACTAGGGCATGTTTCCTTAGCGACTCAATGAACATGATCAAGAGGATAGAGATGGGGGAGATCCGAAGAGACTGGTTGCTGTCTCTGGAGCGGTCTCGGCTGGCAAAGATTAGTTTCATCTTCGTGCCAGGACATGCGGGAGTACAAGGAAATGAGCGGGCTGACAAGCTCGCAGGTAACGCTACTGTGGAGGGCGGACGCGCCATGCTTACATTCTGAATGCTCTACGAGAAGTAAGACTTTTGCGAGAACCAAGTAATGACTTGAATCTACAACCATGGCCAGACTGCGAGAACAGGAAATTAAAAGATGGGTGGCCAAACAAGAACACTACACAGGAAGCCAAAGAAGACTGATAAATCAACTCAGAACTGGTGTCGTGAGCCGCTACACGCTGTGGGATTTGCTGAGGAGGGGATCCGAGCACTTATGGACTGAATGGGTCGATGTGCAATGAGGATGATCTGTCGAATAACTAACTAACTAACTAACTAACTAACTAACTAACTAACTAACCAACCAACCAACCAACCAACCAACCAACCAACCAACCAACTAACTAACTAACTAACTAACTAACAAGATAAATATAATAGTTTTGCTATACTCACCCTTGCATATTTCTGGTCTCTTTTAGAAATTACACTGGGTCTATGTGTCTTCCCTACGTCAGTAAGTTCCCCTGTATTGGTTTCATTCTCATCTTTGCCTACATCAGATACGGCTGCTGTGTTCTCTGGATTACCTATTACAACCATATGACTGTTGTCTTGACTGTCATGTTCTGATGTATGGCACAATCGTTGTATTAAATGGGAGCAATTTGGAGTCGGATAAATAAAACAAACCTAACTAAATGTATCTGATTTTGTGGACTTTAAAGGATGAATGTTAATAAATTATACGCCATTAATTGACGACCATGGCGCTTAACAAAAGACGATCGGATAGAAGCGTTTATCATAGTACATTATAGACAACAGAATTATGGAACTATATTACCACTCTAAGTTTGAACAGACAAATACTGCTAATATTGCTTCTTGTATTGCTTGTTCTTGTTAATTATTCCTTGTCTTATTATTGTTGTTGTTGTTGCTGTTGTTTTTGTTGTTGTTATTTTTCATCTTCTTTTTCTCCTCTTCCTCCTTCTTATTATTTTTCTTGCACACAAATCACACACACACGCGCGCGCGCGCGCACACACACACAAACATATACTTTGCGTGCTTATGCTTACAAATCCAAACGTTCAAGAACATATGCTTCAAGAACATATGCTTAGAGAACATATTCTTCGAGAACATACCGCTCAAGAACATATGATTCAAGAACGTTCCGTTCAAGAGCAATCTTTTAAGAACATATGCTTCAAGAAAAAATGCGTCAATTACAAACCATTCAAGAACACATGCTTCCAGAACACACCCTTCAAGAACATATGCTTTAAGACCGTACCCTTCAAGAAGATATGCTTCAAGAAAATATGCTTCAAAATTACCCTTCAAGAACACAAACTTCAAGAACATACCATTCACAAACATATTTTTCAAGAAAATATGCTTCAAGAACATACCCTTTAAGAACATGTGCTTCAAGAACATACGATTCAAGAACATACCCTTTAAGAACATATACTTCAAAAACACACACTTCAAGAACACATATCTTAAGAACATACCCTTCAAGAACATATGCGTCATGACCATATGTTTCAAGACCACACGCTTTAAGAAAATATGCTTCAAGAACGTATGCTTCAAGAACATACCCCTCAAGAACACACCCTTCAGGAACATATGCTTCAAGAAAATATGCTTTAATAAAATATGCTTCAAGAATATACCCTTCAAGAATATATGTTTCCAGAACTTACCCTTCAAGAAAATATGCATCAAGAACATACTCTTCAAGAACATACCCTTCAAGAACATAATTTTAAGGAATATATGCTTCAAGAACATATGGTTCACGAACATATGCTTTAAGACCATTTGCTTCAATAACACACCCTTCAAACATATATGCATTAAGAAATTATGCTCCAATAAAATACACTTCAAGAACGTAACCTTCAAGAACACACCTTCAAGGACATATTTTTCAAGAGCATACCCTTCAAGAACATACGCTTCAAGAACATATGCTTCAAGAACATACCTTCAAGAACATATGCTTCAAGAACATATGTTTCAATAACACACCCTTCAAGAACATTTGCACAAGAAAATATACTTCAAGAACATATGCTTCAAGAACATATGCTTCAAAGACATACCCTTCAGGAACATATACTTCAAGAACATATACTTCAAGAACATATGCTTCAAAAACATACCCCTCAAAAACATGTCTCAAGACGGCCAGTGTCGTGAAACATGTGACCAGATAATTTTCTAAATTTCCTCGAAAGAAAATTGGCCACCCTTTAACATAGTGATCGAGGAGGGCTAACACTATACACCTCAACTGCAGTATTAAAATACCTGTTTGTGGTAATGTAAAGACGAATCTGACATATGTAATATGTACCTGGCCAGTTACATAAATTTCTTAAACATACTATTATATTAGGTATGTGACTGGCAAACATATGATCAGCATCGTGAAAGAACAGCTAATATCTAACCCCGCACCATATTTGCGACCTATCCATAATTTTTGGAACGATCAGTGTCACCCTGTACCCCTCACCTGTGTTATCTGCCTGCTGATCATTATCAGATGCCAATTCTTCTTCATGTTGTGCAGCTTGATGTTCATCTGCAGCTTCTGTAATGGCAGCACGTAATATGTGCTTCTGTTTCTTCTTGTAGTCAGTTGCCGCTTTCAGAATCCTCTCATATTCCTCTTTTGGAATCTCTTTGGGCAAAAGACAGGGTCCATACTTCTGCCCAAGTAGAATCTGAAGAGGAATGTTTACCGTGTATACTCAGTCATGTGGTTCAGTAAGATAATAAGGACACAACACCACCAGTTACCAGCACTGGTGCCACACTAAATATGAGAGAGCAATGATGCAAGAAGAAAATGGACTGACGACATCAAAGACATTGTACATGAGTGTCCGTGGCGAAGTGTTACGTCGCATGTATCGCACTCCGAAGGTTGTGGGTTCGATTCCGGGCTGCGTCGTTTGATTCTCGAGTATAATTTTCGATGAGACTCTTGGGGGTCGTCGCTGGAACTACAGAGTTCGTGGTTTGTGCGACGATTTTGGCGGGCCGTTCTGCGGGAAGAGACCGAGCCATATGTGATAAAACACAGTACAATGAAGTGTGTCATCATGCCTTTTAAACCTGTTGTAAAATCCAGTGTACAATCACAAGTATCCTGTGCCATCCATCGGGCACTGGCATGTCAATTATCTCCACTGCCACAACGCTTGGCGGTAGAAAGTAGAAGATGGTGATGAATAAAGACTGTGTTTTATATGACATCAACTGTGCGTGGGTATTGTTTCACTTTCTGTTTACCATGACATACCTACATAGATTGGAGGCAACACTGTCAAACCTAATCAATATCCGAAATAGTCCACATGTCTTGTGTTGAATTATTCGGTGCTTTGCCGTCATGACAGACGATAGTTTGTTACATTGTGCTTAAAATAAAATGGCATAACAACTACAGCCCATGGCGGTTAAGACCAGGGATAGAGGTATATCTCTCCATAGCACAAAGCAGGGGCTGAAGCTAGAGACCAGGTGTTGACCTTGCAGCATTATCTCTCTCTCTCTCTCTCTCTCTCTCTCTCTCTCTCTCTCTCTCTCTTTCTCTCTCTCACACACACACACTTTCTCTCTCACTCTCTCTCTCTCTCGGTCTGTCTAATTTACTCCACAGGAAAGGTAACATCGATACATCTGGAACAAGATAAGATGCAGAGGCTGCCTGATCAGCAAATCAATGCTCTAACTGTCCGCCTGTCGGAGCTTCGATCTTAGACCAATTGTTGACCAAGGCTTAGCTTGTTATTTCATAATATGCCTTTCGGCAGATGTGAAGTTCCAATACCAGTTTTGCCAACAGTTCTGCTTCGTTAGCTCTGGTATGGCATAGAGAAAGAAAGCGCCGTAACAGTCCCAGTGAAGGTGGTGTTTCGAGACCCAGCCTGGAGTAAAGTCTCCACTCCGAATGGCGGAAGACGATTTCTAGGCTCAAAGAGTGTTAACGCCAACGCATGACTTTTGTTGAATAGGAAAGATGTAACTGTACATGAATTCGAACTCCGGTCTCTTGAAGCTGATGTGGAACGATTAGCTTAAAGCCACCCTGAGTATATTGCACTGGGAGAGTTAACGTAAAACAAAATGCCTGAAACTACACCTTTCTGGTGGCCCTGTGTGCATGTGTTCGAATCCTCATCGACGCGGATATTTTTAATTGAAGGAGACTCCCAGGTCTATCTAACCTAAAACGGGTTCCGGGAAATGTTCTAGAAATAAAAGGCCCCAGTCATGATATTGATCACATCATCAATTGAGTGCCAATAGTAAAATCTCGGGCTAGTACCATAAACAAAACACGGTTCAAAGCGTATCAAAGTGTCTTTTACTTTAGTTACTTATCATATGGAGGGGTGTAAAGAGGTTATTTACTGTACATACTTATCATATACACAATACGTCTCTAATTGTGTAATTCGCCTTTGACTTTATTGATCTAACATACACCCAATACCGTTGAAGACATGTAAATGGGACACTTTCCTTATTTACCAGATACCCCAAACGCTTCAAAGCATGTACATGGTATCTGACTGTACCTACATAACTGAACCAATACCGAAGATTAATTTACCGCCAACAATTACCTTCCATCTCAACAGAAGGAGGACATATCGCCTTATATCGTGCTATGTATTATGTTTCGTGGTATTTTCCGCAATGTGGTGAAAGGAAATTTACTTAATTATACTTGCTCATTTGATTGTCTTCCATGTTTGGTGCAAACCTACGTTTTGTTTGGCGCTGCATCAGTTAAAGCACCGACATGCCCCATAGCAAATGTGAAGTTTCAACATCGGTTCCGATTCGATCCAATCCAATATGTAGGGAAAACAAAACATTCCACCTCGTTCAACCAGCTTTATCAATCTTACTCTTAATTGTGGTGGTTTATTATGCGGGTTTAATTCTTGTTTCCCCATGTATCATCACCGGTCTTGCACAATCTGCTAATATAGGATTTTGCAGAGGGCAGAAGAGTAAAGCTGAAACCGTGTCTTTAAAAAGGCTTATAATAGTGTCCATAGGAATAGACTATGGAATCCTATGCAGGAATTTGAAATACCAAGGAAGTTAATCAACATGACCAGACTATGCATGGAAGATACTTATAATATAGTAACATATAAAGGCAGGAAATCAGACCCTTTCCAAATAACATCTGGCTTGAAACAGGGTGATGCACTATCGCCGCTCCTTTTCAATCTGGCTCTAGAGAAAGTTGTAAGGAAGGTAAAGGAGGAATGTGCTATTTGAGGAACATCCAAACTGCTTGGTTATGCAGATGATATCGATATTATAGGGTAAAATGAACAAAAGACATTGAAAATATTGACTCACTTACAGGAAAAAGCTCAACAAATTGGGCTGGTTTAACCGAGATAAGGCAGAATATGCCGTAATTTCAAGAGAAGGAACGGCTAAAAACTCATACAAATAGATAATATGACCATTAAAAAACGGAAACATACAAATACCTGGGTACAATCTTCAACTGCTCCAAAATAACAAGGGAAGAAATACAAGCTAGAATTAACTCTGGAAATAAAATATACTATGCACTACAACATCTGCTAAAATCAAATGCGATATCTTGTAACACCAAGATCACAATATACAAAACACTGATCAGACCAGTTGTGCTGTATGGCTCTGCAACCTGGAGTACAACTAAAGGAGACGAAGCCTTGTTACAAACCTTTGAGAATAAAGTCTTAAGATGCATCTTTGGGCCCATTGAAGACGCATCTTTGGGCCCATTAGGGATACACAAAGTGAAGAGTGGAATAGAAGTAGCAACAAAGACATTTATGATCTGTTTAAGACCCCGCTAATCACTGGTCTCATGAAGGCTAATAGACTACAAATTCCGAAAAAAGAACAATGCATGCATTGGGTTTGAGTAAACGGGCATTTCGTTGATGGGTGCAAGAATCTGGAATTAAACCACCACGCAATAACCAAACGGTAGGTAGAAAGATTATTGTAGACAGCTTTGACAAAGATGTCATAAGGCGAGCTATTATAAAAATGCTTTAAAAAGTCGCTTGATATACGATAGGGTCGACTTCATTGCACCGGGTTCTATCCCATATGGCTCGGTCTCTTTCCGCAGTGCGGAAAGCATCACACAAAGCACGAACTCCGCAGCTCTAGCGACGACCCACAGAAGTCTCCGAAAAATTTAACTCGTAAACCGAAGGATGCGGCCCGGAATCGATCCCACGACCTTTGGAGCCCGTGTCAAAAGGCTTGACCACTTCGCCACAGAGACTCCTAAAATTATAAACATTTTGGATTTTATATCCAGGATTATCCAGCATTATAAAAATGCTGGATGCCAAAGAAACAGTAACTGTAAGAAAACTTAGGGTTTTGTTCAGAAAGAACAATAACATAGAACTATCCAAAACAACTTTGTGGAAAATTATAAGGACATTATCTCCACTATTTGAAAGTACAAGGGCGGTAGAAATAACTTTTGCGAGCAACCGCATTTAGGAGCCATGAGAAGCAGATACCTACGTGAAATAAGGGAAATGCGCAAAGAAAATTATGGATTTTATATAAAGGATTATCCAGCATTATAAAAATGCTGGATGCCAAAGAAACAGTAACTGTAAGAAAACTTAGGGTTTGGTTGAGAAAGAACAATAAAATAGAGCTATCCAAAACAACTTTGTGGAAAATTATAAGGACATTATCTCCACTATTTGAAAGTACAAGGGCGGTAGAAATAATCTTTGCTAGCAACCGCATTTAGGAGCCATGAGAAGCAGATACCTACGTGAAATAAGGGAAATGCGCAAAGAAATTTATGGCATAGTGTGTTTGGATGAGATGTGGATCAATGTCCACCACACAAGTGATAAGGAATGGAAATCAGTGGATGGACAGATAAAGCGATATGGGCCCAGTAGTATAGGACAACATTTGGTCAAGGCCCATGCTGGTAATACGCATAATGGCTTACAACAGAATGCTGGGCTAGTGTTCGTATTAAAGCATACAAACAATAGGGATTATCATAATAAGATGAATGGTAATGTATTTAGAGATTGGCTCGAGAATACTGTGCTTCCATCCCTAGATAGACCGTCGTGTCCAATTATGGACAATGCGTGATATCAATGTTGTTGCCCAAGAAGACAAAATACCTACAGCATCGAGCACAAAGGGAGCAATAAAGATATGACTCCGAATGGAAAACATACCATTTCCAGAAAAGTATTTCTAGCTAGAATTGTTGTCCCTTGTAAAACAGACGCCAAAAAGCAAAAAATATCAAATCGACAAGTTGATAGAAGAGCATCGTCATGGGTGCTTGAGACTTCCGCCGTACCATTCTCATTTTAACCCTATAGAACTTGTGTGGGCTAAAATTAAAGGACAGGTGGAAGCCGACAATACTATATTCAAATTGTCTGACGTCAGGATACTTATCCAGTCCGCGCTATTAAATATTGATAAAAGTTACTGGAATAATGCGAGAACCAAGTGGTGAAAGAGGAAGAGGATTATTGGAAAAAGGATGGATTGAATTTTATGCAACCGAGAGCAGTCGTCAACCAATTGGAATCGTCCGACACAGATTAAGGTCTGAGCAGATCGCAGACCTTAATCTACGTGCACACCAACTGGGATATTTTGCTACAAATATTCAGAAGAATTGCAAGCCCTAAACATTACAGCATCAGCATAATGTCAATGGCAACAGTTTGTATTCCACAGTGATGAATTTTCAATTCCGCAAGCCCTCAGCCGTGACAAACAACTGTATTGACACACACACACACACACACACACACACACACACACACACACACACACACACTAAACGCATTGAATACCAACAGAAGAGTAATATTGCGGTGGAAAATGAGATATTGTGGAGTAACAAGAAACGTGAGAGCAAACACGTTGTCAAATTACGGGACAACACACGTGCATACGAATCAATCTATAAACTTCAATGAAAAGAGGACCAACATCTTGGTCCACTACAGAGACACTGACAACTATTTTCATAGTGCAAAACAGTTAATCATGTTCCGTCTCTGAACGGTAAACAGCAGAGTAGACAATCTTTCACGAAGACTCAAAGCGGGTCTGTCACCCATGTGTACGTGTGAACAAACTACACAGACAGCTGAACAGATCCTTAAAAATGGAAACATGATGACTAAATTGCGGTATCATTTCTGGTCACTCCATACGCACATTAACGTACAGCTATTTGGAAGCTTTCAAAAACTCACTATAAAAAGCTAACACGAATACTTGTGTACACATTATTAACCAGCAGCTGAAGAAACAAGAAAGAAATGCAAAATAAGGTAAGAAATATATTAATTCTACTTTCCTGTCAATTTACAAATAATTTACCCCATGCCTCTGTAAATTCTCTGTCTTTTCTAATATTACACATTGCACCCCTCTCGGAATTATCCATGGTGAAGTGGTCAAGCCGTCTGACTCGGGCTCCAAAGGTTGTATGTTCGATTCCGGGCCGCGTCCTTCATTTCACGAGTGCATTTTTTCGGAGACTCCCGAGAGTCCTCGCTGGAGGTACGGAGTTCGTGCTTTGTTCGACGCTTTCCGCGCTGCGGAAAGAAACTGAGCCATATGGGATAAAAACCGATGCAATTCAACCGACCCTGTCGATTTTAAGCTACTTCTTTCATTGCACCCACTCCCATACGAATCCGAATACGCCTTGTGTGTCATCTGAATTGGCGGTCTTTCATTACTGTAAACATTAATTTATTAGCGAGAAATCAATAGTTTTTCAGCAAAATATCAAAGAAATGTCGCTGCTTTCGATGATTTACGTTGTTTTTGGACGTATCAAAGACATATTCCGTGGGTGGGGGTAAATATAAGACGGCTGGAAAAATTTCATAACGATGCAACAGACAGTTTTCATAATAATTGATCGTGAATGAAGGCATTCTTTTTGGGACATACTATAGTTTGCCATTGCTTTATGAACGACAGGCACCCATATCAATTCGTAAAAAATCAACGCAAGGCGATCTGCTGCCAAATCGCCTGCAGTTGTATTTCGCATGCGAGGTTACCAACTTCGTCCGTAACCCTTTGGCTACGGAGCCGGCCAACCTTATAAGCGAAGTTATAATTAGGACCCATCCCAGCCACATATTAATAATCCGGACCAAATCAGCCACATTTCAAAGATAGATTGATTTATGTCAAAGAGATTGTAACCCATGGGGGGGGGGGGGGGGGGGGTAACAGTTGGAACATTCGTCCGACAGCACTCATATTATCAGCGTAGCTTGCTATTAACTGTGCTAACGCTGTCCCTGGATTCAGATGACCTGACCATCAATTCACCAGACTGAAGAGCTATAGCCCAAAGTCTTCCAGCGGATTCACAACTAACCAGGCTTGCAGCAAAAGACATTTACAATACACATCTATGTCAACAGCCTACCACAAAATTAATTCCAAATCTCGAGTCGTGAGTCTTCTTGATTGCCCGCTGGAAAACTTGCGGAATGCCGTGGTCGTCTGAAACCGTGTCTTTAAATCCCCAGTGAAGGTCTAGAATTCTCAGCTCGTGACCTCGCTGACGGAAGTGCTCTCGAAGCTGAGGGTAGAGATGGTCCTGGAAGGCTGTCAGCTCGGCTTCCATATCTGAGGACGTACACGTGAAAAAACAATTGCTCATACACATGCGGACACAGGCCAGCATGGGCGAATGGATAATAGCTCTCGCTCTTAAACTTCCGGTGCGTTGATGACGATCTAGCGGTTTCAATCTTTCCACAAGTCAGTTAAATTAAAATATATACTTCTTTTCGTTGTCTTAGAGACGTAAATAACAAGTACTTCGAAAGTCAGAGTAGGTTCGCTTGATAACGAGGGGCACATGGCAGTAGAGAAAGCTAGCCACAATTTTTTTTTAAATCAGCCAAGCGTGGACTACGCCCAAGTTCAAATTTAGTGAGCATGAAAAATAACAAAAGTAACAAAAATAACAAAAGTAACAAAAATAACAAAAGCAATAAAAGCATACACATACTGCGCAAGAATGTGATGTGACGAACTAGTATTGTCCACGACTTGAGGCATATGTGTTTAGTTCTCTAAAGTATATCATCGGCTCTCGATATGTGATGTGGTCCACATAGCGCCGGCCGCCTTTAGTTCCCATGTCCTTTTATGGTACCAATTTCAGTCTAATTCTACCTGGGAGTCGGGTGAATTTTAAGAAAAATAATATTGCAACCTGGATGGAGGTTCGAACACATGACCATTGGGCCGCCACTGTGGTACCACGGCTTCCATACACAGTACCATCATCATTATGTGACATGCCAGTAAACACTACATCTGTCGTCGGCATAAAATATATTCACCATGTGTGAATTATATATTTGGTTTCAGTCATTAGGAGGTGTATTTTATAACTGAAACACGTTGTGGTATGTTAAAAGAAATGGGAGACGAATCCCCAAATCCTATTAGCCAACTGTTATGAGAAAACCTGAAATGGCTCGATAAGACTTCCTAGGGATGGAGACAGATCATAAGGTAATGTTTCTTAACAGAGGGCCAGCAGAGCACAGGGTATCTATCGAAATTCAGAGAGGAGAACACTCACTCTGGATACACTGAAAGTCCCTGTGGTCATCCAGCCACATTCTGCTCTATGGTGATGATGTCACTTGATGAATATTATCAATGTGAACACACATAAACCTTAAACACAAATTGACAAGTAAATAAACAACTCGTTTTATATCTCATAACATTATAATGGTATAACATCGGGGGAAAAGAGGGAGTGCGTATGCTCGTGTGACATCTCTGATTATTACACAACTTTAAAAATATCACCTTAATAAAAGACATACTAATTATCTCTATTTTGTTAGTTAACTATACAGGTGTCCTCACAATGAAGGAATTAAACTAACACAGACCCATCGTCAGTAAGCGAGTAACGGCTTTCTCGATCACATCAGATAGTATTATTAGGTTCATGAGTCCATCTAAAACACAAGAATTTAAATGTCCATTTTGTTAATCCTAACCACCACACAAATGCCTATGACTAAAACACAAGATTAAAAATGTCAATTTCTCTATAGGAGTGCCTGAAGTAAAAATACTACTGTGGTCCGGGTCTTGTTGTTGGCACCATTAAACTAGTGGGTAGTAATAAAGAACTTAGCTGATTCCCACCATGTTGGGGTGGCTACTGACATCGGAGGAGTCATTGATGTAAAACGGAGATTTGCTTTTTCAGCAGTATCTCCTGCCTTGAGGAGCTTGACACACCTGTTGACAATCTTCAGCATTTCGATTCTACCCCAGGTTTAAGCCAAAAAGACCACCACCCCTGAGCCAACAAAGGACACATTTTATCTCAACATGAAATCACATCTTTCTCCTAGAAATCATTGTTGTTGACTGGCTCTAAAATTAAGACTATAATTCCGATTTACATCAACCCATCCTATCTTTGCCTAATTTAAATAAGCCCACTCCATTTCCTTAGCCCGCATCAATCACATTTTCTCCTTAGCTGGTGTTTGTCTGGCACGCACATCTAGTCAGCTCGCAGGTGGCAGCTGGCGAGATGTGGGAATAGCATAGGATTATGTCGTTTACGGTTCCGGCGGTGCCAATTTCCAGAAGTGAAAAGGGGGAAAAGGCGGGGGGGGGGGGGGGGGGGGGGGGCTGGGAGACATTTTTATGTTACTTTTAAGAAATGCAGGTGTGGCTTGCCTTAATATTTTTCAACACTGAGAGGTTTTCTCTCTGCATTCCTGCTAGATTTCTGAATGTATCAGGGGCTAGACATAATAAATGTCATACATGTGTACGACTGGATGGATGGCATTTTCTCTCCCTCTTCTTCATTTACATATGCTTCCTAATCTTTTAATTTTCATGACTCTACTATATTTTTCACCCTTTTACTCTTCCATTTCTTCTTGGTTGTCCTATTTATTATCAGTATGGTTATCATCTTCATCAGCATAATAACAATTATTTTATTCCTGTCTTCGCTTTTCTCTTCTTCGTCTTACTCTTCCACCTCTTTTTATCATTCTCATAGTCACCAATATCATAATCATCATTTCATCTTCTTCTTCTTCTCGTTCTGACTTTAGTGGATCCCAAAAACAATATGTATCTCTGTTATATACTTAATCAACTGACTCAGTATTGATTCGAATTCGCATCCAAGCAGATTTTAAAAATGCACCGGAGATCCCTGGTGGACGCAGCCTAATATGGGTATCAAAAAGAGTCTTGGGAAGAAAATAACATAAGTAACAGAAGTAGGATATAACAATACAGACTGACAACAGTTAAGTATGACTCCTGCTAAAATAGTTAGGGATAATAAACATCCATTACAACGAACACAAATCTGGCAAACGGAATTTCTTTAGGATACATGCGTCCACTGGGAATCAATACTGTTGTAGATGTCATTAGTTTAGTTTAGTTTAGTTTAGTCGATGGATCAACATCACGGCACACAGGTGCAACCCATAAGTGTTCCGTTCTCCTCCTAACTCAAACCTGAGTCTGGAGAAACTCAGCTCAGTGCACGAACTCCGTAGCACCGCCGAGGATCCTGAAATACTTTGGGTAGATTTTTAACTCGAAATTGTGCCCGGGCAGCGCCGTTAGGCTACTCTTTTTCGATTTCCAACTACCAAGGAATTTTTTTTTACGTGCAACAATACACACGGGCGTCTGATCTCACTACCCAGAGACCAGGGGACATTTATTACTAGAAGTCCACGAGAAAAAATCCCGGCATCACCGGGGCTTGAACCTATGACCTCCAGCACTCGAGGCGGACACCATACCTCGAGACCACGCAGCCCCCCTGTAGATGTCATTGCACAACTCTACTAACTCCCCTATAGATGTCCATATGTAACTTTTTTGCACACCTTCGTCTCCGCATTTTCTTATTTGCCACCTTTTACAACTGAACTTCTGTGCCGTCTTCCTAGAAACAAAGTATAATGTGCATACTATGATGTTTCCGTTTACATTTTAATTGTTAATTACAATTTCTAATTTTATGTTTATCTTTATATGTGTTTGTGTTGGTGCTGATGAAGATCACTAAGATCGAAACGTCAATTAGTTGTCTGTTCATGTACCTTATGTTGTATGTTATTATTATCATTGTTATTTTACACACTGTGATTTCTGATTGCCGGATTTGCATTCGATGTAAGGTATGCACTCTTTGTCAGTATTTATTATCTCTCGCTTTTTCGCGGAAGTCACACATATCTGTTATCATTTTTTATTTGGAAGTACACTCCGACTGACGTTATATTTACCACACTACTCTTCGAATGCCGCTTGGTTTATACCCTTATGGGCTTCGTGGCTTAGAGGTTATGACTTTTCTCCGTAATCTCGTATACTCTCGTCGGTAACGTGATCACGGTGAGAATCAGCAGTGGTTCGAATCGCAGGGGTAACTTACGGGGTATGTGAGCCGGCCGCTCAGAAAGCAATGGCAAACTACTGAGCGTAATCTTGCCAAGAAATCAACATACAGCTGAAAGATGCTGGTGTTGACAGCAATGTCCTGTAAAGGATATGCAAAAAAAAAAAAAATCAAAAAAAAAAATCAAAAGCTCACTACAGTTTTTCTCTCCTCCTGTTTGGAGAAACTCTTGCAGCAACTATGTATTCCTGTGGTTACTACGAGTGCCAATCAATTCTTAGCACTTTATTACTTGCCACTTAGTAGCTTCATGAATAGCTTCTTAAGTGGTTTCTAGAGATTTCTAGAGTCTGTGATTTCCTTGGGTAATTTTCATTACGCAGAACAGGTTTTAAAGCGATCTCGTAAACCACTTCAGTATAAAACCGGACGCATCAGGTTGTACAGTAGCGATATCTAGGCAGGCTGTAAATTACGACACGCCGTGTACCTTAGCTCAGTAACAGAATGAAACCGTTTGGCTTCGTTTACAACAGTGGTTCTGAAAATGCTTGAAGCCGTCTTCCCCTGCGTGGAAGGGAAATCTAGAGAGGGTAAAATGTAAATGTGCAATAACCATGGAATAGATAACGCGTCAAGGGAACCAAGCACGCAACTCTCTCGATCTATGGCCAATTCGCCGACTTTGTAAAATTTAATGTCTACAATATATTTAATTTCATGTGTCCACCTTTATGTTGGTTGGCAACGGCCTCTTCTTCCACGAACCATGCCTTACATTACTATTCTGTATAGGGGGGCTGCGTGGTCTCGAGGTATGGTGTCCGCCTCGAGTGCTGGAAGCCCCGGTTAGGACCGGGATTTATTTCACGTGGACCTCTAGTAAAAAAATTTCCCCTGGTCTCTGGGTAGTGAGATCGGACGCCCGTGTGTAGTGTGAGCATGTAAAAAATCCCTCGGCAGTTGGAAATCGAAAAAGTGTAGCCTAACGGCACTGCCCGGGCAAAAATTTCGAGTTAAAAATCTACCCAAAGTATTTCAGAATTCTCGCCGGTGCTACGGAGTTCGTGCACTGAGCTGAGTTTTTCCAGACTAAGGTTTTAGTTAGGAAGAGAACGGAACACTTATGGGTTACACCCGTGTGCCGTGATGTAGATCCATCGACTAAACTATTCTCTATGGTATGAAATGTAGCTATTGCATTTCAACTGCTGCAATTTGTTGCCGAGTGTGAGCCAGGTTGCTTCGTACACATTACAGTAAACTTTTAATTATCTATAGAATTTCTGTCAAACAACTGTCTAATCTCGTGTCTCAGGTTATTAACTGATTCGTTGCCATGGGCTTGTTAATCGTCTTAAGCGATTTCTCGTATCTGCATTGGGCTTATATATCGCCGAAATGTTGTCGTTGCGTTATAATACAACATATCTGCTACCATATTAACAACCTTTAAGTAATAACTGTGACACACAGCTACATTCCAGTTTCTGCCATTCATTTTTGATTGGTTCAAAACTACTTTTTCTTTGGTCCAAACCTACTTTTTGTCTGGTCCAAACCTACTTTTTATTTGATACAAACCTACTTTTTGTCTGGTCCAAACCTACTTTCTGTGTGGTCCAAACCTACTTTTTATTTGATACAAACCTACTTTTTATTTGATACAAACCTACTTTTTGTGTGAAGGGGTGGGGGGGGGGGCTGCTTGGTCTCGAGATATGATGTCCGCCTCGAGTGCTGGAGGTCCCGGGTACAGACCCCGGTGAGGACCGGGATTTTTTCACGTGGACTTCTAGTAACAATTTCCCCTGGTCTCTGGGTAGTGAGATCGGACACCCGTGTGTATTGTTGCACACGTAAAAAATCCCTTGGCAGTTGGAAATCGAAAAAGAATAGCCTAACGGCGCTGCCCGGGCAAAATTTCGAATTAAAAATTTACCCAAAGTATTTCCGGATATTCGCCGGTGCTACGGAGTTCGTGCACTGAGCTGAGTTTCTCCAGGCTCAGGTTTGAGTTAGGAGAATAACGGAGCACTTCTGGGTTGCACCCGTGTGCCGTGATGTTGATCCGTCGATTAAACTAAACTAAATTACTTTTTGTGTGGTCCAAACCTGCATTTCTTTGGTCCAAACTTACTTTTTGTTTGGCACTGAATCTTTTAAATAATCTTCAGTTTTTCCATAATTAAAAAAACTAAAGTTAAACAATGGTTATTTTAATAACTGAATTATTGCGATTGTCTTTGTAAAACATGGCTACTTGCTTCTTCTTTACAGTTATTGACAGTTGAAGTCATATCAATGTAATTGCTTAAATCGATCACACATGAGTGAACAATATTAAAATACGAAGTATATGACATCTTTTCACAAAACAAATTACGGATTATAAAGGACACTTGTGTTTCATCGGCAATTAAACACTATACAACACATCATATAAACCACAGAGAAGACACTACAGGAACTACATTAATGGTTAATAACAGACTGAGAGGAGTGGACAAGCGAGAAAACGACATTTGTGGTACTTATCTCAAAATCCCATAATGTGAAATAAAACATTATATTTCCACAGCCTTACCGCATTTTAACTAATTTAACATGTGTATGAACGCATGGTGAGTGTTTGGCACTTTCCTTTGAATCCCATCCATCGTGCTGTATGTTCTGTAACTATTAAAATTTAGCTTATGAATACTAAAGAAATCTGGCGCCCATAATGGTCACTTCTGCAATGTCTAACCTCTTTAACAGCATTGTTTACGTGATTTCCCTATAGTGGTTATTGTCACTATTTGTCATCTGCCTCAAAATCTTTGTGCACGTGACGAAGTAAACAGATGCGTTGACGTATTGTGTCGCGTTTATACCGATGTTTGGTAAACATGTCGGCAACCAGAAATCTGACTCATGGACATCCTTGGAAGTCTAGTGTAACAATGAAGGCCAACTGGGGATCACAGTTACAGTAGCTGGCTTGTCACATTTGGAAACTGTTGTAGAGTAGCGGCAGTACGCTTTAATGTCAACCCAAGGATCATGTACTGGCATCCGCCTCTAAGTTAGAATCATATTTGAATAAATGAAACACAAACAATACATTGCACGATTTATTGCCTGGTATAGTTCGCTGCATCTCGTCAGGTACATACTGCATAAATAACACAACATAAACTAAAGTAATTAGAAAACTTCAAGCTGAAGTATATAGCACACATATTCACATATGATTAACAGAATGGATATCAGACAATAAATCAAGCAATCTATTAATCGTGTCTTCATTTTTCAAATTCACTACGGGAAAACATTGTTTAGAATTTCGTAAGTGCGAATAATATGATGCATTGAATACAATTGAACTGCAAGAGTAAGAACAACGATTGTCTGAAAGAGGCTAATGAAACTAGAACAGTATATGCAACAATAAGAAAGAGACAAAGAGAAGAGAGGCATTGGAGAACATCGTTACAACTAGAGAACTCGAGGGGAAGACAGGCAGAGGCAGGGCAGGAGAAATTATGCTGGATGGATTGGATTGGTGACAAAGGGGAATATCATCAGCAGAGTTGATCCAGAATACCAAAGGAGAGACGTAAACGCCTACGCTAGCTGGCAGGGCACTTGATGATGATTGAATAGTGTTTCCAAGACGAGCTAAACTAAAATGGATACCAGGAAATTGTTTGTGATGTAAAGGCATGACGGTCACCACATTACCTATCACGTGTCAAATAAAACAATATGGGAATAGCACCATATACCCGTACACTCCAGAAATGGATAATGTTCCTTCACTTTAATTGACGGCTGCATAATCATCATCATCATCATCATCATTATCATCATTATAATCGTCATCATCACCATCATCATTACCGTCATCATCATCATCCTCATCATCATCATCCTCATCATCATTACCACCATCATCGTCACAGTCATCATTATCATCATCATAATTATCAGCATCATTATCATCATTATTATCGTTACCATCATCATTATCTTCATCATCGTCATCATCAACATGATCATTGTCATCACCATCATTATCAGCTTCATCATCATTATTGTCAACATCATCATGATCATCATCACCATCATTATCATCATCATTATCGTCATCATTATCATCATCAATATCACCATCATTATCACAGGCATGTGTGTGGCACGAATTAATATACCTGCTGGGAACGATTAGTCACTATTGAGCATTATTCGGATACGTTACACAAGTTTTATTCTGAAACAACTTTCTCACCTGTACTTCCAGAAACAATGTACAGGTAGATGGTAGAATTGCCCTCCGGACACTCTGCATGCACCTCCCCATCCAAGATGTGCGTCATTACGTCAGTATTTGCCGATTGTGTTGTCTCCCGAGGCACTGTCCTAGCATACCCACATGCGGGAAGAGATGACAACACATTGATACATAGTGCGGTGTGCTTTTGTTACTGGTTCTAAAAGGGAAGTACAGAATCGCACCAATGTTATCTACCACGCAGGTTGTGGGAAGTCAGTGAGGAGGATTGGCATGAGACTGGCTACCTCATCCAGTAGCAAACTTCAACTACATCCAACCTGTCTTGGAGAATGGTCCAAACGGCTAACTTAAGTGATTCAGTGTCGAAGGATAATATATCACCAAATATGACTTCCCATTTGGACAGAAGGGCGATATATTGTTACATTAGGGTCTTCGTGTTATTTGTTTTGTTTCTTGATATCTTCCGCAATTTCAATGTTCAGTGAACGAAAATGTACATTCAAATACTTGTTCATTTGATTGTGTACCATGTTTGATCAAAACAGACTCTTTGCTTGGCACTGAATCAGTTCAATATCCGGGTAGTTAGTTCATTCCCTATAACTGTCAGTTTGATTTAGGCGTTGTGTTCTCGTTGAGAAAGCAATGGCAAACTACTGAAGGTAAATTTGCCTAAATAATAAAGCTGGGCATAATCGCAACATCGTGCCGAGAACAGGCACATCTTTAGTTTAGAATAGATACAGTCAACAATGGTCCGCATACATTGAATAAACCACACAGTTGACTGAAAGAAATTTATATAATTTCGTCGTGGGCCTGTACTCAACTGTAAGCCTTCTTTCGCGCTCATCGTTTTAAAGACGTATCCAGCCACAACAAGGATACAGATAAGTAACTTTTCATGTAGTGTTGTTCATGTAATTGTGTCGGCTGGTGTTTGTTTTCTCTGTGCTGACGAAGGCTTTAGTATTAACGTCAATTTTGTAACTTTTAATCGTGTTTTGGTCAAGCTCAATGTCAACTTCTCGTTTTCTGATGATTCAGTAATTGGGAGATGAAGGCAGCAGAAAGAAGGACACAGTGTGACTGTGTAGGCGATATCAGATGTGACAAGCAACTGATCCTAAGCGCCTAGACAACTAACGCTTCAATTGCAAGAGTTTTTGTCCAAGAACACCCAAATATAACAAGCGAAATAACCAAAATAGCATGTAGCCTGAAACGAAATTACCAAAATATCATATAGCCTGAGGCGAAATTACCAAAATAGCATATAACCTAACATGGCAGCCTGAAAAGAAATTACGTATATAAGGATGCTACCAGATACACACACAGTGACAATGTTTATTTCAGAGAAAAAGCCATCCGGACACATACTCAGACTGCTACTGGTATCGTTAGGATTGGGACTCTTCGCTAGCTTTTAAGGATTAAGACGGACCACTTATGGGAATGTCCCGAGTGTTGTGATGGCGATTTTTGACTCAAATCAACGTTTAATTAGTAAGAATTGTTAATTAGAGGCGCAGTGGCTAGCACGCTTACTTGCCGCCAATGTGGTCATATATTAGAATCTTCATGGAGGTTGTGAGTTTATATTAACCGTAAACCCCCATCCCCATATTGACCCAGGCTATAATAACTATAGAAAGGCTATAATGAGTGCACCAGTCAACTTGCTATTGACCATATAAGCAGTGGTGTGCCTAGTGGTCTGTAAAGTATGAGTCTAGCACCATATACAAAAGACACTGCAAAGCCTTAGTAAGGGCCCTTGCTCGTGCTGGCATCTGTTGCCAAGGGGTCGTGAGCGCAGTTACCCAATTGCGCATTGAGGTTCCGAAATCAGCCATTGTTGATTGTTTCACGGTATGAGTGTGGGTTGTTACGAAAGCAATACCAAAACTACTGAACGTAAAATTGCCTATGAAACCAACAGCCACATAATGCTGGGGTTAAGATTGTGACATCCAGTAATGGACATGAGACTGAATTTTAACAATTAGTGATGCCTAGGGTATCAACCTGGGTGTGATCGCAACATCCTACAAAGAATATACACAATTCTGTTTTACATAATATAGAGTAAATAATTGACGACCATCCATCCATCCATCATCCATCATGTGCCATGCCGGTAAGCGTGGGCGGTCATGTTCTGCCATCGCACTCGATCACCAGAGTCGTGGATCAGCTCCGTGTTTCTGTCTCGACCATGCCACAAGGCCAAGCCATCCAGGTACTTGCTTCTAGGTCTTCCCCTTGGTCTGTTCCCCTCGATCTTACCAGTTGTCACCAAATTCTCCAATCCATTTCTTCTCATAACATGCCCAAAAAATTTTGACTGTCTACATCTAATTTCTCTAATCAATTTACGATCTTCATTTGTTTCTTGAAGGACTTGTTCATTGGTCTTTCTGGCTGTCCATGGTATTCTTTGCATTTTCCTCAGAAACCACATCTCTACAGCCATCAGATGTTTTTCAGCCTGACTGCTCATTGTCCACGCTTCACATCCATACAAAAGTACAGGTTCAATGTAGCATCCCAACACTCTTTTTCTCGTTTCAATTGACATCTTTTTATTGGTCAATATGTTTTTCATCTTGCTAAAGGCTACTTTTGCCATGGCGATTCTTGTTCTAATCTCTTCAAGGCATCTCCCATCAGATGTTATTACTGTTCCGAGATAATTGTACCTGTTCACTTGTTGAAGAATATTCCCATTTACTTGTATATTACATTGTGGTATTTCGTCCTTCATAGTGACGACCATAATCTGTGTCTTTTTACAATTTAATTCTAACCCTAGTTGTTCACTGTGTGTAACAATCGCATCTACTAAATTTTGCAGGTCCTGTTCATTGTCAGCAATCAAGACTGTATCATCTGCGTATCTAATGTTATTGATGCATCGTCCCCCAATGTTGATTCCTTCCATATCTTCAATATTTCTGAAAATACTTTCACTGTACAGGGAAAACAGATCTGGAGACATTACACATCCCTGTCTCACACCCCTTTTAATAGGCTGATATTGGCTTACTTCATTACCAACTCTTATGGCAGCTTGTTGTTTCCAATATATGTTTTTTACAAGTCTAAGATCTTTTCCATCAATTTGTAGATCTTCAAGCATCCTTATCATGTTGACATGTCTCACTTTATCAAAAGCCTTTGTGTAGTCAATAAAGCAAAGGTGTAGATCTTTGTTTACTTCTATAGAACGTTCGATTATGTTTCTCAGTATATACACAGCATTTACTGTACCCTTGCCTTCCACAAACCCACATTGTTCTTCTCCTATTTCGGGTTGTATTTTCCTCCTAACTCTTTGCATGATAATTCTTAGCAAAATCTTCGTGGTGTGACTCATTATACTAATTGTTCGATGTTGATCACATTCCAAGGCTCCTGATTTCTTTGGGATTGCAATAAATACAGAATTACATAACTCCTGAGGTATATTTCCAGTATCATATATTGTATTAAGCAGACTGGTAACTTGATCTATTCCATATTCTTCTAAAGCATTAATCATTTCTGTTGTGACGCTGTCTGAACCGGGGGTCTTGCCAGATTTCATATGGTTCAGAGCATTCTGAACCTCCATCTTCAAAATTGCTGGTCCTTCATTATTATTTTGAACATCATACTGTTCGTCTCTGTTATCGTCATACAGGTTTTTCACGTAATCTGACCATTCATGTAATATCTGATCTTTTTCTATTATGACTCTTCCATCTTTTATCTTTAGGCAGCCTGCTGATGTACGTGTTCTTTGATTAGTAAGCTCCTGAATTCTTTTGTGTATTAGTTTCGCATTGTTACTGTTGTATTGTTTTTCAATTTCTCTGCAATTTTTCTCAAGCCATGTTTCTTTTGCCTCCTTACATAAGGTTCTCACTTTTCTGTGAATTTCTTCATATTTGGCAGGATTATTTTTGTTCTGTCTTCTTGTTTCCATTAGTTGTAAAATTTCTTCAGTCATCCATGTCTTACGGCCCACTTGACGACAAAGACCTGCGAATAATAAAAACATATATTGACAGCAAACAGCAGCCATAAGGATCAACAACGTGGTAGGAACATTTCAGTGTATACAGAAGGACGTCAGACAAGGTTGTGTAATTTCTCTTTACGTGTTCTCATTGTACAGTGAACATTTAATGATATCTACAGAAAATACGCCAGGGATCCTGGTTATACATAACTAACATTATGCTAGCGACACCATCTTGATAGCAACAAGCCAGAATGATAGATGCAGTGATTGAAGAAATCGAAAAAATGGGTATTTGTTAGAATAATAGAAGGACACAAGCCATGGTGATTTCAAAGAAACAGATTGTGCCTAAATGTCCAATTAAAGTAAATTTTATTTTGGGGCAAGTGCAGAAATTCAGATATCTTGGGACGTGGACAGCATCAGATGGAATATGCATTACAGAGATAAAGATATAATAGGAGACGCACACACTGAATGAAATCACAAATGAAGAATTATTTTGTGCAATAAGTTTTTGTCCTTGAAAGTTAGAAAAAGAGTTCTTGCTTATTACATAGAACCAATTTTAACAGACGGCTGCGTATCTTGGGCAATTTACTAAACAGGCGAAAATACCCCATGATGCTTTGGAGATGTGGTTTTATAGAAGAATGCTGAAAATTAATTGAACAACCAAAATAAGCAAATTGGACATGTTGAGGAATGCTAAGTCGTAAAAACGACTTATCACAAACATCAGAAAGAAGGATTAATCATATTGTGGCCACATTATGAGAAGACAAAGACTGGAACGTGTTGTGACAAGAGCAAAGATTTGCGGACACAGAGATAGGACAAGATAGCTTGAGAACATTCTTGACAGTCTTGTGAAATGGCACGGAGGGGAGTCAATACACGAATTGATTCATGCCGTCGAAGATCGCAGTTTGCGGCAAAGCATGATCGTCCACGCCAGCCAGCAAAGCACTAAATGATGATGATGATGATGATGATGATGATGACGATGATGATGATGATGATGATGATGATAGTAAACAATAATTTGCACACACTGAATAAACCACACAGTTGACTTAAATGCTAACATATACTGGCTCTTATTACATTACACCTGGTTCTCACCTGTTTATATTTGGGGACACTGATCTGTTTGGTCTTTTATGTGTATGTATGACTGAGTCTGTTTCTGAAGGCCGGCTTCCAGATGCGTCACATGACCCTCTGTCTGTCAGCGACTGAGTACTCACCGTGATCTTTTCATTATGATTCGATATTGAGCCATCTTGAAATTTCTCGCCAGTTTCAGAGTAACATGAGAATATGTTTTTCGCGTATTCCTGTTGGCCCTGTTCAGTGTGGGTAATGATGAAGATAGTAAGTCAATGTAGGCTAAATAACATGACAGACAGGTATGTAAATAGGTTGACAGTCCGACAGACATAGTCAGAAACATAGACAAAGCTGGCAGGCAGTTTCCTTATACAAAGTAGAAGGGTGAAGTTGCTGACAGCCCCAGCTAATGGCAGTTTGGCTACTCGTTGAGCTGTCCATAAGGAGCTTTCCTTATCTGCTGCCACTGTGATCATGTCCGTACACGATTCCCAACCCAGCAGCTGTAATTGAGCGGATTAATTAACTTATTCTGTGACGAAGGATAATATATCGCCAAATATGACCTCCAATTTGGACAGAAGGGCGATATATCGCCATACTACAGTTATCGTGTTATTTGTTTTATTTCGTTGCATGTTCCTCAATTTCAGTGCTCAGTGAACGGAAATATACCTTATAATATTTGTTCATTTGATTCTTTACCATGTTTGGTCCAAACCTACTTTTGTGTGTGTTTGGCATTGAATCAGTTAAGAGACGTCTCACCATTCAACACACCAATCTGAGCTCGCAAGATAACCATCATCATCAAGTGTTCACCACTTGTACTTGTATATGTACTGCAGGAGCAATATAAGATTGTATTCTATGTATCATTGTAATTGTTGAGTTGTTGAACTGAGTTGAGGTGAGATATAAACCGACATCACTGCACTCAGGACATTCCGATAGGCGCTTCGTCGCCTCGTTCGACAGCCAGCGAAGAGTCATACAACTTATCGTTCCCACCGCTATCTGGTTGAAAGTTCACCTTGTCTTCCCTCTCAGTTTTGAGATCCTTCTAGAATCACTGCCTACCCCCCGCAATCTCATTCTTCCCAGATACGTGTTCTCAATCTGCCCCCCCCCCCCTTCTCCACCTGGTTCAACAGGCGAACGACCATCTCTCCCTTGTCCATAGGTAATCTACCACCAAGAGTTGCATTCCCTGTCAGCCTATCAGCCTGTTCATTCCTTCGCACTGCCTCGGGGCCAGGGCAACAAATCCACACATTCTCACAAACTTTCTCACAATCTGTGACCTCTAAAAACATGCATATCATTCCAGACGAAACATTCTTTTCTCCACCTTCCTAAGCATACTTATTAAGTCCGTAATGAATGCAATGTGTTGCAGCAGTCCCCTCTAACCAACGGAATGTCTCTGCCACCTCCATTGCAATTATAGTGTTTCATTGTAATAGTTGGCAGCCGTGGTAGTGTAGTGGCTAGACGCTGGCCTGCCGGTCATGGTGTCAAGGAGTTTGACCCTCATTGGGACGGAATCGAATTTTAAAAAAATTAACAAGAGCTCTCAGGTCGACACAGCCCAAATTGGGTACCAGAAAATGTCACAGGAAGTAACGTCCGTCAGCGTAAATCTGACCTATCGCTGTTTGAGTGGCGATTGGTCTAAATAATGGCTTTATCACCATATGTCCAAAGCGACACAATGCGTGTAAAAGGGTCATAGACTTTACTTACTATATTACTTAACATTTTTATATTAAAACTTAATGTTATGACCAAACCTGCTTTCCTTCACGTGTCACTGCTAGTTTTGTAATGTACTGTCTATTTTCGACTACACTCAGAAGTGTGAAGTAAAAGTTATGACAGAGTAATACAATGACATCATCATGATTATCATTTAGCAGGTTATTTTTAAAAAAAATGTCTCTCTCGTTACAAAGTGCATATAAGATTCTCGAACTTTCACCAGTTCCTCTGCCTCATGCTTTTTCGTTGTCAAAACTGCTATTTGGATGCGTTTGCCTCTGTGGTGTGACAGGCTTTTAATGCGGCTGACCTATTGTGTTGTTATCGCCAATCTACGTCTGAATTATTTTGAACAGTGCGAGTTTTTGTTGTGAGATAGTCAAAATTTGTGGTATTTTCAATTTCTTCTTGGGTGAATGTTATTCTTGGCTCGCAAGTAGAATTTTCTGTGCACATTGTTTGTTAGTTTAAAAAAGAAAGATGTGATCTGCATTGTGCCACAGTAGCATATATAGATGCAAAGTGTGTTATAGAGTAACATACATGTATGCAAACTGTGTTATACAATAATTTACATAGATACATAGTATATCATGCAATAATATACACAGATGTACATTGAATAGTACATTCACATACACAGATGTAAACGAAATTGTACAATAACATACAGAGATGTAAAGGAAATTATAAAATAACATACTGAGATGTACACTGAATGATACAATAGAATACATACATACACATTGAAGGATACAATAACATACAGAGATAAACAATGAAGGATACAATAACATACAGAGATACACATTGAAGGATACAATAACATACAGAGATACACATTGAAGGATACAATAATATACATAGATACATACTGAAAGATACAATATCATACATGATACATATTAATGGATACAATAACATTTATGCATGCAAAATCATCTATATTTCTCAGTAAGCTATGTAATATGGCTATAACTATAGAACAGATGGTGTGGACAACTTTACACCGTAGTGGAACATGTAGGCGTGTGCTCTATCGGGTTGTGACAGGTACCATCATCATGGACACTCTTAATTGACAACTGAATAAGAAGACTGAGTACTTGTGCGAATGTGCCGAGGGAAATAATGTTGGTTCTTGATTTCATATTTCATAGTGAAGTATGAAACTAGCAGCTTGGCACTAGTCACGTTTTCACGTCACGATGTTAAAGAGTCGGACATCTGAGTGAAGTACGATAGGTCGAGAAGAAATGGAAATGTAATAAGTCAAAGTTCGGAGTGGGTAAAGTAGTTTATGATATGTGTCCAGCAGTAGACTGGCCAAGGTATTACTTGCCATCGGGCAAGTGAGACTTTTGGACCTTGAATAAGTGGGCCTCCTTAAACATTTGTTTTTTGTTCGTATATCCTTTACATGATATCGCTGTCAACATCAGCATCTTTCACCTGACTGTTGATTTGTTGGCAAGATTACGCCCAGTAGTTTGCCATTACGTTCTTAGCGACCGGCTCACATATCCCCTAAGATACTGACGGGGAGAGAACCGCTACCAATTCTCGCGCACGTCACGTTAGTCACGAGAGTATACGGGATTATGGAGAAAGTCGTATAAACACTAGACCAGGGAGTCCGGCCCTTAAACATTAGACATGTTAAATAAGTTAATGTTCCTCTAGCAACTTTGTCGGTGGTAACCAATATATTTATACCAAGTCCACAACTGATGTATGTATTCGGAATGTAACTTAACTCTTAGACGTTGAAGAGAAAAGTACTATATATATATATATATATATATATATATATATATATATATATATATATATATATATATATATATATATATATATATATATTATATTCACATGGCGCGTACAGCGGTATTATATTCACACGCAATTGTAAATTGATTAAATAGTTATTAAGTTATATCCATCAGATGTGGCCAAATAGTTTCACGTAAGGAGTCATCAGATGTAGCTTATTATCCAGAGCCACAAGGTATAGCTAAATAATTACACATCCAAAGCCACGTGATTTATTTTATATAAACGGTTATAAACATGCATCACATTAATTGAAGCATATAAGTATGTAAATGTCCTATTTACGCGCCGTAAAACGCTTCGCGCATACACTGTTAGACCATTATATTTATAGACCAATCGTCACTAGGTGAGTTAAATGATCAGTATCGAACCAGGTCCTTTACTTCCCATGTCACTTCTAGGTATCCAAATTAGACTGGATCGACCTGCGAGCCCAGGCGAATGTTAAAAATTCTAATTTGTCCCGATGCGGATCGAACCCATGCCACCGTGCATGCAGGCGAATGTGTAGCCAAGACACTATCGAGACTCCCACTGACATATGTGAACTATCCTAAACAGTAACAGTTACCTGTCCCTTTTCCTGGAATTGTTTCTCTCTGTCGATGATGTCCTCGTGGACTCCATGTTTCCTCATGTAGTTGCCCTGATCTTTCTGTATTCGTCTGCTTGCATGATGCTGTTAGTTATAAAAAAAAACTTATTTTAACAAATTTCAGCACATGTCTACCAGAATATAGTATTTGCAATCCAAGTTATCCAAACTGAATCTAATCTTACAAAGTTATCCATAACTGAATCTGATGTTACACAGTTAAGTAAGTACATCTATTTTACACGTCCCTATAGCATATGTATTAAATGGTTCTCAGCTATATTGCCGACGCCAAATAGCACGCAGTGGGTAGTGCGATGACTGACAAGCCACTTTTCTCTAGAAATTGATGGACGTTTGGTGGCAATACCTAAAGCTCGTAGAGGAAACAAGATCAACCCAGGCATGATATTAGCCAGCCTGTCTAAGTTTTTTGCATATACTTTCAAAGGACGTTTCTCTGGGCGACTTGGCTATATCGCTATGGGGAACGGGTTTTAATCTCCGATATCCCTGTCAACGCTAGCATTTTTCGGCTGTTTGTTATTTCTTGGCTAGTTAACCTTTCAGTAGCTTGTCATTGTTTTCTGAACGACGGCACTCATACCATTTTATGAAAACCAACACAAAGGCGTCTGCTTCCAAATGTCCCACAGCTGTCTTTGGAACGCCTTATGCGGAATTACGAGAACCGTTTGTAAGCCCTTCGCGACATCACTAGCTATGTAAAAGGTAAATGTATAATGAAGGACCCTATTCACGTCATTAGGTGTATTGCCTATATGGCGATGATGATGATCATCAAGTGCCTTGCCAGCTAACATAGGCGTTCATGGCTCTCCACATGTCTCGGTCGTTGGTGTTCTGGATCAACTCTGCTGCTGATATTCATCCATCTCACCGTCTCAGTCCATTCAGCATCATTTCTCTTGGTCGGTCTTTGTCTCTTACCCTAGATCTTTCCAATCGTCACAATGTTCTCCAATGCCTCTCTTCTCACCACATGACCAAATAACGCTGTTTGTCTCTTTCTTATTGGTGTAAATACTATTCTAGTTTCATTTTTCATTAGCCTCTTTCTGGCAATCTTCATTAGTTATTCTGGCAGTCCAAGGAATTCTCAACATTCATCTTAGGAACCACATCTCTGTTGCTTCCAACTGCTTCCTAATTTGTTCATTTACATTCCAAGATTCACTGCCATACAGCAAAACAGGTTCTATATAGCACTTCATCACTCTCTTTCTTACATTCAAAGATACTTTTCATTTTCTTAAATGCAGCTTTTGTTTACCCTATTCTGCTTTTTAAACTATGTTGTGCATCTTCCATCTTATGTTATAAATGCCCCCCCCCCCCGTTTTTTTGTTGTTCGCATATTCTTTTACAGGACATCGGTGTAAACATCAGCGTCTTTCAGCTGATTGTTGATTTCTTGGCAAGATTACACTCAGTAGTTTATAAATGCCCTTGGGTATTTAAAATTATCCACTCGGTTGAGTATTTTCCCTTCTATTGAAAAACATTTTATGTGATGATAGCTCTATGTTTTGGGTGGAAAAATCGGTGCATGATTGGTGATTAGTCTGTATCATGCCGTATGGCTTTACCTCTCATGTATTATCCTAATTTCAGTTTTAAGCTGGGTAACCTGGTAGCCCAGGTCAATATAAAACACATGACCCCGAGGGATTCCCAACACTTAATCACACATGACAAGCATGCCAACCACCCTACTACCGTTGTCTCCAGTCTGTGTACTGAGCTGATTCATATCCTGTTACATCCTATTACTAGTCTCCGCTGATGTAAAGTCTCCCCTGATGTAAAATCTTCCCTGATAAAGTCTCCCTTGATATAGTCTCCCGTGATGTAAATTTTCCCCTGATTAAAGTCTCCCCTGATGTAAAGTCTCCATTTATGTAAAGTCTCCCCTGATTTAAAGTATCACTTGATGTAAAGTCTCCCCTGATTAAAACGTCTCCCCTGATGTCAAGTCTCAACTGATGCAAAGTCTCCCAGGATGTAAATTCTCCCCTGATGTAAAGTCTCAACTGATGTAAAGTCCCAACTGAAATAAAGTCTCCCCTAATGTAAAGTCTTCCATGACATAAAGTCTTCCCTGATGTAACGTCCCGGGACCAATCTTGCAAACTCTGCTGGACGCTGAGCTTGGAGAGGGTAAGAAGAGGTTTTCAACATCGTCCCCGTGAAGATATAATTTAATCGATTAATGTAATCTATGACGTCTTAACAAAATTTCCAGAAGAGTCCACCATACTAGGCAAGTACTTATAACAAGAATACTATAACAGCATATACCTACACGTAAGTGTGTGACAATTGTCCTGTCCAAGCCAGAGCCAACCCTCAGCTGATTCATCTTCGCCCCAGCCTGTAGATATACACATTCTGAAAGTCAACACTTCAACTGCTTTAGCTGCTTTACATTAGCAATAGCCATACTAATCTAATTATCTGGCTTTAGGCAGAAATGTTTCCAGTGGTTTGTGTGTGTTAGGAAAGTCACATTTAGCGACACGCCGACCATCGCGACACCCAACATGGAATTTTCTGTCTACCTTACATTAGTAGGGGGTCGTCATAAGATTGTGTGTTGATAGGGGAACATTTTGAGCTGTTAAGGTGCCTGTCTGTGAGTGGTATGCAGAAACGGTCATACGGAATAATATCGACAGTGTGTTGATGAAGACAGCAGCAATACTAGGTGGCGCAGCCTTACTTGGAAGAAATGAAGAAAAAAATAGCTTGGTTATAGGTCTGGTGATCTCCCTTTAAGCAGAAGTGTTTTCAGTGTATTTTGTGTGTTAATTGTTGTTTACCTATTTAATTATTATATGTAAAATATTATGTACTAATGATTATGTTATAACTGAGAATTAAAAGGTTGTTCCACGTCTAGTAACATGGTAAAGAAATGGGGCTTCTCAACAAGAGAAGAAAAAGTGATGATAGAGTGGGGAATTAGATATTAATACAATAGCTATGGTTTTGTGGGTAGTGTAGGCAAGAACAGTTAACGCTGCAAACTCACAAAATCGAGGGTTTGTCAGTCAGCAGTCAGAAGGAGAATGACGTAATGATGGTAGGGATAAGAGCATTGAATAGAAGCGAGGAGTGGATAGAAGTGTGGTGATTAACTACGATCAGTGGCAAACATGTACAATTTTGTTCACTGATTATGATTGTGCTCTGATGTCAGTTATTATGTTATAATGTTTGCCAGAGTATTGAAGTCGAGACAGCTCGCCAGATAGCACTGTTTTGTTCTCTCTTATACATAGAACCAGGTACGATATAATGGCATGGCTTACTCAGGGTGTTAATTGGTAGCTACCTTTTAGGAGTATACTAACTTGTCAATCTATTAGTTAGTCTTTACCTCTCGGGAGAGTAATAACTTTTCTAACTCATAGTAATTGGTGTTGCCTTTCAAGGGTATAACAATGTCTCTACTTGTTAGTAATTCAGTAACCATGAAGTCGATTGTAGTCTACTGTTGTGATAGCTGTTTGGCTGAGCGAGGTCCTACTCTTATAATATTTACGTAGGGAATTGTACAACTATTGATGTTAGTGTGTGGAAACCATTGCAGTTGGTTGATTACTATTGCATTGAGTGTTGCATAGGTGATTTTACTGTGCTTTATATGAGATGTTATATCACCATATGAAAATTGTCTAGATAGCTGTACAGTTATATGCATCATTTTATTTCATTTGTTTGGCTTAGCCTGTGGTAACTGTTTGCTGTACTTTGTACTCGAGGTTAGTTGTGTATTGTAACTGTTGTTGTTATTGTTGTTGTTGACTGGCTATCACTGAATACTATTTAGGGTTTATGATCTTATTTCCCAAATCTCTGTATCAGGACCTGACACTAGTCAGTCTTTTCTCATCTCTTCTTTCTCGTCTTTCCTCTGTTTTTGTTGTTAGAGAGAAGGCAGTTAGCCATCAGGACACAACTTCTTCTCTCTCTTCATACCTTTACCTTTTCTTCTTCTCTTTATCTTATATCTCTATCTCTATCTCTATCACTCTCTTCGTTATCTATTTATCTCCTCTTTCCTTCCCCCTGCTTCATATATATATATATATATATATATATATATATATATATATATATATATATATATATATATATATATATATAGCGTTATTCCCGGTTAAGACAAGACATACGCTGAACGCAAAGCGAAATCCTTTGTGTAAATGTGCTTATGAATGTTACACTGTATTACACCCACACATATGACACTATTACACACCCGGAGAAGTATTTGGCATATAATGGTAGCTATATGTTTGTATATACTAGCCAGTATTTGGTGGGTTTTATGGTCTATATCACGCCTCCAATTCCAAGGCACATCCTGAGAGTATGTTAGAATGTGTCTACTTGGAAGAACAAGTAAATGTTTAGAGAATGAAGATTCGAACACATAACCACCATGTCGACCGGAAAGCATGCTAGCCATTGGGCTACTACCGCTCAGGAATTGCATTGTATTATCAGTTAAATACTTCAGGACGTATGTACTCACCCGTTCATCTTGTGTTGAGTAGAAAGAATGTTTGCCGTTGGCTGCCATCTGCAGGAAGCTGAGCGGAGTTCACCATCAACTTCAGAGCTCTAGTTATGGTGAAGTTATCACAGTGCGTCAGATCCGTATCAGCATTGGGACAACAATGTGGTCACTAGCGTAGCTCAATAGAGACCTACAGGGGACAGGTGTTTAAACAAGAGAGTTACTGATTATTTAAAATATTGCTATCAATCTGTCTATCTTCCCATCTTCTTATATATATATATATATATATATATATATATATATATATATATATATATATATATATATATATATATATATATATATATATTTATAACTGTCTACCCACATGTCCACCTACTTACCAACCTGCATGCCTGTCTACCTACGTATCACAATAAAAATCTTATATCCCTACTATCATTTAACACCTCTTTCCTAGCTGGCACATCATTGCCTTCTAACCGCTTAATTAATTTAACACTACTAATCTTCCAAGTATCATTTTTTATTAATTTAACACTACTAAGCAGTTTATTACTTTTAATAACTTTATATATTATCAATTTAACACACCATTTCTTCGTTTTTTATTTTACAAAATGCCATTCTAGTTATTGATATAGCACATACAATTTTAAGTCATTATTTACTTTTTTTTAAACATTCTATCATGTTTGCTAACGTAACATCAATTTCTTGTTATTAATAAGCTGCGCTAAGTTGAATTAAGTCATGGCACGACATCACATCACTCATGACATGACTGTATACTCACCGTGCCATTTTTTCAACAACCAGCGACGAGTCTCAATAATAATGGTACAGGTTGCAGTCTTATTATATGTCCGTGTGTTCTTTCCTCGGAGTACAGAGTGGCAGCCAATTCCTCTGCGATCCTAAAAGGCCAGTACCATTTCTGTTCTGGCGATCCTGCCAATATGTCAGTCTGTTCTCTTCCCAACACCCTAACGTACCCTGTAGAAAAGAGCCAAAGAATGTTCCCTAAATTTGATATTTTATTTGATGCATGCTACTCTCCCCGAAGCATTCACATCTTCACCTTTCTCAACATATTCTGTGACTCTGTTACAGTCAGGCCTTAGTGAGGTTTGGCCTCCAGCCTGCGGTACGCCGCAGTGAACACCTCCCTCTCCATTCTACTTCTGTGTTGTGGTATCTCATGCTGGGATTTCCTGTACTTAACGCTACATGCCGCATATTAACCTATGCTAATTTAACACAGTTGTTAATATTAGCTAATATAACACATCTCATTCCTAGGATTTACAATTAACACTGCTTAACTTTACTGCTATTGAGAAACGGCATATCTGTCACTGAAAACACCGTGATTAACCAGTTGATGGTAATAAAGGCATTCTGATTAACGGGATGTTTTCACAGCCACAACTATTTTAACTAACAGAAAAAACAAATCGGATGTCAAAAATCCCAGGACGGTCAAAAGTAACAGCTGCAGGTGTTTACTGGGGAGGGGGTGAGTGAGATGAATCAATACGCCGCCCTTGACAGTTCAAAAACAGGTCGGATTCAAGCGGAAGTGCCCGGCTCGGGAGAAAACAGTCCGTCTGTCATTTAGAATTTCCCGACATCAAACGGAATGGCGGTTTTGCTTGTCACCACATGACAGAAAGTTGTGGGTTTGTTATTGGAAACATTGGGACACCTGCAGGACATCAACAACGTCACGTGAACAATTCAAGGCTGTTTGAAAAACCATGCTTGTGGGAGACAGTGTAACTCAAACAGTTGATTTAGGCGGACGTGCTTTGGCACTGCAGTTCTGAATGGAAATATGTCTACCATGTGCGAATTAAGTTAATTTAATTTTACACGTGCCTGTCATGGCAAATGTAGATGTGATTTGATCGAACTGCGGTGTTGCCTAAGGTAGTTTATATAGTATAATTAGTCCTAATTAATATAGGCAGTAGTATTGTTAAAACTAGAGTGTGATGATTAGCACTGTTAGTGGAAAACTAGTTAGAGTAGTGAAGTGATAATTGGCTCTTCTAGGATGAATAGGATAGCGGGGTGATATTTGGAGAGATTTAAGATGGGTTGGGAGATGGGGAATGTGTCCAATGGGGGGGATCTTTCGGTGATTTGCCCACTGAAGTTTTGCACTCTGTTTATGGGTCTTTCCTTGTCATAGCCTGATTCGGACGTAGGTGAGGAGCTAATAGGCTCTATGACAGAGTTTAGTTAGCTGAGAAATAACAGAGCAAAGCAATAGGCTTACACTCAGCCGGTAGGATCAGTGACTAGTGCTATCACCAGATGTGTTGTTTCTCTAACAGGTTCCCTGTCAGTTACGAGGAAGTTCAACACTGGTTTTGAAGAAGTGCAACTCCAATTAGAAGAACACCAGTTGGCCACTCAAATGCTTTCTTACGGAAAACGAATAACACCCGAGACGGAAGGGGGTATAATGTTTACGCTGGACTCATAATCAGGAGGGTTCACCATAACATGGCTCAGAAGAGCCAGCCAATATAACGACTCCTGTGTGTTAAGGTTAAGCTAGGATGGGTGATGATTGTTGATATGTCACACATCATACAAACATTGTTAAAGGAACGAGAACATTTAAATGTAAGTCACATCGTGTGATAGATTCCAGTGAAATATTACAAAAGACATCATACTTGAGACTTTATAGACACTAGTTAGGATCAAGTATATTAACAATAACAGTGATACCTAAGTACACACAACAAAGGATTCGTACAATTTTTTAGGAACGATAAGAACTTATAATGTGTAGTGTGCAACCGGTCCATGATCAGCTGTAATTACAAACAGTATCTATTTCGGATGATCAGGAAGATGGATTACCAGGTATCTACAGATGACTGTCGGTGTCCGGCAGGAGGGATACAGCACTGGGTGAGATGGACTTGTTCTGACTTAACGTGCTGTGGTGTGTCCTTGCAAGGATGAACTGAATATGCTATTATCTGAGGGTCCAATCCTACACACATTATAGAACACATCACACATTTTCTTCGCATACACGTCTCACGTACATTACACTTTTCTTTTAATAAATTAATCTTTATTAATTTTTAGAAGCAAGAGTTGTTTGTTGAATATGTTGCGTGGGGAAGAATGAGAGGGAGCATAGTACGACAGTGATAGAGAGAGGATAAGGTGTCCATGAACTGAAGGGGTGTGTTGGACGGAAGCTGGTGGATTCTCCAGGATATTGATATAGAAAAAAAAAATTATAATGTGGGTGTTGGCTCCCCTCACTCCAGGGACGACACTTTAAAGGAAGACACGACAATATCCTTGCTATTAATTTAATACTTCTTGGTTTATTAATTTTGTCCCCAACTAATATTAATTCAAGCTGTGGACTTCGCTTGGCCCCGAAGCCAGCAGGGTTAGGATCGGCTGGCCTCTCCCAGGAGGGGTGAAAAGTGAAAATTAGTAGTCTGCTGATGACCCGCAGACTACACAAGTCAACCCCAACTCATGGTGGAAAACCGGGAAACCATGACCGCGAGGTTACAGGCCAAAGGAGTTCCGGCTCGCCAAGGGAGACGTACTTACTCCCTTGGTCAGATATTTGTCCTAAACATGCGTCTGGCCTAGCAAGCAGGGCATATAATCCCCTTGATTTTCATGTCACTTCGCTCGTATTTATATTTTTTTTCTTCTGATACGCTACTTGTTTTCACAGACTCACCTTTTAGTTAATTGTATAAAATTATATTAATGACTGATGTCTTTAATTGTCTTTTCAATGACCTTCTGTGCAAAGCAAAACATTTATGCTAGGTTACATGTGAAAACATACCCCACTACCAAACCCTTAGAGTTTTTGGCAATTGTCATTTAGGAGAGATGCAGAAAGCACAGAGCAGTCAATTCGCCAGACTTTACAAATGTTGAAAACCATTGAAGAGTGTGTGTGTGTGTGTGTGTGTGTGTGTGTGTGTGTGTGTGTGCGTGTGTGTGTGAGTGGATGTGTGTGTGTGTGTGTGTGTGTGTGTGTGTGTTGCATATCCTTTACAGGACATCACTGTTAACATCAGCATCTTTCATCTGATTGTTGATTTCTTGGCAAGATTACGCTCAGTAGTTTGCCATTGCTTTCTGAGCGACCGGCTCCATACTCTCATAAGTCACTGGCCCGACTTGAACCGCTACCAATTCTCGTGCGCTCACGTCAACCACGAGAGTATTCGGGGTTACGGAGAAATCTGCTGACCCATCGACCAGGGAGAACGGCATATATATATATATATATATATATATATATATATATATATATATATATATATATATATATATATATATATATATATATATATAATCAGGTTGATTCGCGTGTAATATAAAAACACTTAGTGATTTATTCGCCACATCAGATTGAAATATCGTCGAAGCGTGTGTACTGGCATTTTGATAATATTACATTGTGACAGAATAAGCCACTTTACTATCTTTATATGCTCTTAGATGTACATGAATTTTATATATATATATATATATATATATATATATATATATATATATATATATATATATATATATATATATATATATATATAGCATGTGCCATGCAAGGTGGCGTGGGCGTTAAAGTCACTCCTGAGATCTAGGCCCTTGCTGTTGTGGATTATACTGGCGTATATTGACGACATTCCTTAATGCCGGCCATTAGACCATCAAGCATAATTTATTTCGGTATGCATACACACATACACATGTACATGTACATACATACACACACATACACTCTTAAACATACACACACATACACTCACAAACATACACACACACAGACACGCACATATACACGCATATACGCACATACACACATAAACACTTACACATACATACACACATAAAAACATAGCCATATGCATACGCATACACACCTACACACATACAAACATACAGACATATACACACGCATACACACATGCACACGCATACACACATGCACACGCATACACACACGTGCACACATACACACATATCTAGATACACACACATACACAAGCATAACCATGCATACACAAATACGCTCGCATACACAAATACACATATACACGCTCATACACACACATAGAAACATATATACACACACACACACACGCATACAAACATATACAATCACGGAGTGCAATGAAGATATCCCAACTGATAACTGATAACACTCATGCACGCATATACACTCATACACACATACACACATACACACATGCACACATACACCGAAAACTCACATATACACAGTATACACACATACACAACACATGCACACATACACACGAATACACACATATACACACATACACATTCATACACACATACACACATACACACATATACACGCACACGGTGCACACGCCATGCCGCATTAACTTCCCAACAACACCGCGTGACAATAAACTTATTTTAACACCACCCAGTTACAAATTCGCATTGACGTACGTACAGTCTCATTTTACACGAACCAACACACACATAAACACAGTAACTTTACCATGTTCGTTCAGCTGTCCTGTCGTAATGACAACGCCAACTACATACCACGGAACCAGCTCGGTGTCTTCACTGACCCACGATACCATCTATCCGCCTCTAGAAGGCTATTGTGTCTATGGCCCTGTGCCTGAAATCTTGTCACGGCTCATTGGGTTAGGAATCATATTCCGGCTAGCTGATATTACGAATACCTTGTCGAAGCTGTGTCTTTTCAAGCTTCATAGACTGTCACTAAGGGCGGGAAAATATACAAGCCCCTTAGAAGTTTATGACACGCAAATTTTGTTTTAGACTTATTGAGTAACAAAAACATATAAGAGCTACAGTGATCAACTTCGCTAAGAAGTGGACATACTTATTGTTATTTGAAAAGCCACACTATTTGAAATCCGTAGGCAAAATTAAAATCTAAAAGCACACAGGAATTCCAACCTGTTAACCAAAGATAAAGACTGCATCTGGTTGAAAGAAAATAATAAAAAAATAAAACACAAAAAGTTATATTAACTGATTCAGTGCCAAAGGATTAAATATCGCCAAATATGACCCTATATTTTAAACGAAGGATGACATATTGCTATACTAGGGTCATTGTGTTATTGGTTTTGTTTCGTGCATCTTCCGCAATTGCACATGGGGCAGTGAGGAGCATTGTGTGTGATTCTCACTGGCACAGGAACAGAGCGTAATGGGGATGACCCGTTGAGATGAAGTTGGAACAACGACTAACTGAATAACTGAATAACTAACCGCGACTGCAATACTTAGAGAAGGGAAATTTGCATTTTAATATTTCTTAATTTAATTGTTTACCATGACTGGTACAAACATACTTCATGTTGAACACTGAATTAGTCAAAATCATGCAGTGAAAAAAAAAAAAAGAAGAAGAATAAGAACATCAATCAGAACTTCATTTCTTTATCACTTTTGTTTTTTGGTTTCTTCTTTATTACTATTTATCATTACTTCTTTATCACTGCTTTCAGTGGGAACAAGCCACTGTCTGTACATATACTTCACAACTCATAATCAAGGTAACTCACGTATATTCTAAAACTGGTACCAAAAATGCTCTTGGGAAGTTAAGGTTGCAAGTGTAATATTGACCATATCACCTAGCGAGTACCGCTCTGTCTATAAAAAGATGGGGAATAGCAGCGTCTTAAGATGTGGGGACCCAAGTCAATTTTAAAAATGGGAATCAAGCCCGATAATGATCGAACCATTATCCAAAAACAGTCCTCTACTGTATTCACAAGTGCTGCATCGCATGCACCTTCAATAACATTACACCAACTCTTCATATAATATTCGATAACTGAAACACAGCAGACACGTTCAATAACATTGCACCCACTCCTCATATCATATTCGATAACTGAAACACCGCATGCACGTTCAATAACATTGCACCCACTCCTCATATCATATTTGATAACTGAAACGCACCAGGCACGTTCAATAACATTTCACCCACTATTCATTTAATATTCTATAACTAAAACAACGCAGACACGTTCAATAACATTGCGCCCACTCTTCACTTAATATTCTCTAACTGAGACAACGCATACACGTTCAATAACATTGCACCCACTCCTCATTTCATATTCCCTAACTGAAACAAACATTCCTTTAAGTACTTACAGTCCAGCCAAGAGGGCACGTTTAATAACATTACACGCACTCCTTATATCATACTTCCTAGCCTAACTGAAACAAATTATGTACGTTCAATAACAATACACGTAGTCTTCGTATCATATTTCCTAACTGAAACAAGCATTCCAGTAAATACTTTCAGTGCAGTCATGATTGCACGTTCAATATCATTACAATAACTCCTCATATTATATTCTCTAACTGAAACATCTCATGCACGTTCAATAACATTGCACCAACCCATCATATCATATTCACTAACTGAAATATCGCATGCACGTTCAATAACATTGCACCACCTTTTCATATCATATTCCATAATTGAAACATCTCATGCACGTTCAATAACATTGCAGCAACCCTTCATATCATATTCCCTAACTGAAATAACTCATGCACGTTCAATAACATTGCAGCAACCCTTCATATCATATTTCCTAACTGAAACAACTCATGAACGTTCAATAACATTGCACCAACCCTTCAGATCATATTCCCTAACAGAAAACCCGCATGCACGTTAAGTAACATTACACCCACTCTTCACATCATATCCACTAACCGAAACAAACATTATTTTAAGAACTTACAGTCCAGCAACGCAGGCAAGCTCAAATATTATACTGCAACTTTTAATTGTGAACGGAAATAGTAGTGGAATCTACACCGCTCAATAACTCATGTAATTAGTGTCTTAAGAGCGACTTTGCAGGCCTCTGTCTTCCTTTGATAATAGTCCGATGAGTGCAGGATACACACTGACTGACTGTAGCATTAAATCCCCAAAAATATAGCCTCAGTAATACATGCCTATCCGTTAATACGATTTAATCGCAGAGCTAAATGATCACAGGTATTGGTGGTATCGCAGTATCTAGCACGATCACGTGATTGGGTGGTTATGCGCTAGATCCCTTTGAGGTGGGCTTTGTTTTGATCAACTGGGGCTCGTCGCTCGGCCCAGCCTCAAATTTGTACAAGGAAATTGCATAGGAAGTAAACGCAACGGGTGCGATATTTTCTTATTCATAAATAGAGTTAACAGTCATGATGTTTCGTCACAACCGGAACGATTTGCAGAAAGGGAGATAGAGGAAGACAGCGGGAGAAGATTCTTGACAGTCTTATATCATGGCACGGAAGGGGGTCAATACACGAATGTGTCAATGGCGTTGGAGATCGCAATTTGTGGAGAGGTATGATCGCCCACGCCATCCGGCAAGGCAATGATGATGATGATGATGATGATGATGATGATGATATGATGAAATAGAATGATGATGATGATGAAATAGAGTGCAGTCCAGTATAATTCGAGGTGGCTTCAAATGAACACCTTAAATGTTTTGTTTGTATGTGTGAATATATTCTGAAAAAAAGAGGAGAACAAATGTTTCATTTTTGGATGTAGTCCTCATCGCGTACAATTCAAATCCTCCAGTGCCAATAAGTACTTGAATTCCTGAAGAAATAAAAATATCTTGGTCGCGTGTGTAACCACTCATGCACCACCAGCTGTACCTCTTCAACGGACCGAATAGTTTTGAAACTTATGCTCCACTCATACACTTGCTGAGCTGATAGGCATGCACCACCATACTGAATCTTCATTCACCGGTGAATTCTATAGGTTCACACATTCACTGAACAAAAATCGAATAACAGAAGGCTGCTTCTCTCTGGCCATCTTTAAACATATAATAACATCACTGTGTTCATCTGCGTAGTGGTTCACATGCCTAACCCTCTTGACATCCATACGTAACAACAATATTGACAGTTTATAAGATAATGGCATAGTTATTGTAATTTCTATCACACTTTAAAGGTTTTCATGTGAAGCTCCTTCGTAATATGCGACCACAATCGTATGCCAACTACGTTTAATGGCTTAAACAGAGATCCTTTACTTACTTTAGATTTTTAAATAGTTACACCCATAAAGCAACGTGTCAACAATCCAAATATGCCTCAAAGAAACAATGTATCATCCTGTGAAATAAATCTGAGCATAAACAAACCCTAGTAACATCAAACATTAAGTTTATAATTCTGTATTAACCAAACTGCTTACATGTAAAACGTATTTGAACAAGCGGTCTTGAACCAACAAACGTGTCTTTGCGCGTTCTCGTAATCCTGCTGTCTGTTTTGACTTCAGTCGATGTATTCACAAGCCCACTGTCCCATGTGTCAGCTGTAACAATGACATATTTATGTTCACCTTTTATTTGCTGATCTGTTATTGATACCCGGTTGCTACTTTCCGTTAGCGAGCGGGGTCTTCACAATAAACGTACACACCACAACCTGCTAGCAGTCTTCGCAATTGATATCTATAGACTTGCTGCGGTCGCTGGTTTAACTGATTCAGTGCCAACAAGAAGGTAGGTTTGGACCAAACATGGTTCACAATCAGATGAATAAGTATTATAATGTAAATGTCCCTTCACTGAGCATTAAAATTTCGGAAGATATCACAAAACAAAACAAATAAGACGATGACTCTAGTATAGCGATATATCATCCTTATGTCCAAATAGGAGGTCACATTTGGTGATATATTATCTTTCTGCACTGAATCAGTTAAGAAGGTACCTCGTACAGTAAATGGAAGATGAATTAAGAAGGTTAAATGTAGACAATTCCAAGTACTGGCAGCATTACACAAGATGAAGAATATTCTCTGCAATATATCTTTGCCAAACGAGATGTGAAAAGGAACTCTTAAGAGCTATATAGAACCAGTTCTGATGTACTGAACAACTTGCAGGCAAGTGATGAATTGTGTGGAATCTGTGGAGCTGTACCTTTAAGAAGAATCATAAGAGCACAGAGGATGGATAGAAAGAGCAATGGATAAAACTTGAAACAAATCAACTAACAAAGAAAACTCTCTACTCGCATCAAGAGAAAACAGTGCACATTCGTTAGGAAAAATAAAGTTGGAGTATGTTGTGACAACAGGAAAGTTGGTGGGCGAAAAGGCAAGGGCAGACCAAATCGCAGGTTGCTGCACATCATGGCATGGAGGGCGATGGGTTTCAGAAATGACTGACTGGGCAGACATGATCTCTAACATCACATGGCATGGACAATAGGAATAATGTTCTTTATTAATCCATCTTTATTTGCCTCTGTTAGAAATTGTAGTATGTGTGAAATCGCGCACATTGATTTTCCTTAAAATGTTATCCCACAAAACGTAATTTGTGTTAATCTTATAGTTAGTTAATCAGTTAGTCTGTTAGTCGCGGTTCTACCTTCAAGGCAAAGGGTCGCCCCATAATGCTCCGTTCCTGTGCCAGTGAATATCACACAAAATGCTCCTCATTGCCTCATGTGTAAAGTGGGATAGACAGGACTCTCGACAAACCAACAGCCAGCACAGGTGTTGCTTGCTTAAATCTACTTAGCGGGCTACTTTGTTTGGCGGTTAGGACGTGAAACCGACTGTGACATAATCTTACAAAGGTTTGCTGTCGGCTATAATCTTTCACTACGTGAAGCAAGAGCTGGCCATTTATTCCTCTGTGCACTCCGGTATACAAGATTCTGGTGACTTCACATACATGTATGGCTGCTGGTTTTCTAGTGACTGCCCCTTTCATCGAACGAAGATGGACTATACTTTTTGACGCGAGCATTTGTGTTGGTAGTTTGGCAGCGATTTTGTGCATAGTATACTTTTGCGGGCTATTGGTTTGTAGAGACTCTTGCCTGTTCCATCTTTCACATGGGGCAGTGAGGAGCATTTTGTGTGATATTCACTGGCACAAGAGCGGAGCATGATGGGGCGATTGATATTCACTGACACAAGTGCGGAGCAAAGTTGGAACTGCGACTAACTAACTAACCCACAGTAGGTTCCCCCTACTGGACTTCTCTGCCAAACTCTACTTGTAATTATCTGTAACATTCTATGTTTAACATGTTGTGCACTTGACTTTAGCGTGTATATTGATTCATACATTCATGCACTAGAACTCGATCCGCAATTTCCAAGCAAAAAGAAGTCAGTATTTGCTTTTATATGATAATGAACGTCTTTGAAGAAACATGATCTCTTGTCATAACACATACACATAATCTGATCGGTTCTTGAACATAGATTTGCCTAGAAGATATAATTTCTTGTTAAGTATGTAAAGCGCGGTGTTTAGTTGATTAGATCGTCTCGGCTTGACACTTGAATATAATAGCCGAGGCTCCTCGAAGAATCAATAATATATTGTAGACAAGTAGTGTAAGACTGCAAGAACATAAATCCCAGACTGTTGTGTATCAATGACGCACTTTGAATCGAGTTGTAGGAATGAATGGTGGTTGGAATGTTTCACCCGCTGGGAGGCCTGGCTTTTATGTCTATTGACAGGGGTTCGATATAAGGTCAGGGGCTTCTGTTCCACACACTAGGTAGTAAAATAAGCACTTGACATTCTTAACAATTTGGAGAAGAAGTAACAGCGGGCGTGAAGAGAATACAGTGTTAACCTAGAATATGTGAAATTCATAACATTTCACACGAGAAACACATTGACATGGATTAATTTGCACTCGTAGAAAACATGTGAAGAAGCCGAAATAAAAGAACAATGTCTTATGTGAGTGCCAATGAAGATCACCATGCGCCTTCTTACGTACTTTCAATTACCTTGCAGTTTTATAAAGAAAGTAAAGTGCCTTTTCTTACACATATTCATGCGTGTTGGACCACTGGTGCTAATCCCATATTTTAATAGGACAATCGGTACTTCTCCCCCGATGGTGCTTCCACCTTGTCGTGGTGGGGGTGCTTGAGTTTCTCAATGACCCTGAGATCTATGCCGGCGGTAGCGTAGCTACCAGCAGGGCCTCACAAGCCGGACAGGTCAAAGGGTAGAGAACAGACAAAGAGAAAAACCCTGTACCTCCAAGTGGGGGGTTGAAGCGTGGGGTTAACATCCCCACCTTTGTAAAACTATTTTGTTATGAAACAGATACATAAGCCTCGAATTCGGACTGACTTATTTGGACAACGACCTCAGAACGTTAAAGGACTCTTGAGATTTGGAACATGGAATGTACGGACATTATATTGAGCTGGAGCGGCTGAAGAACTAACCCGGGAGCTGGTTGAATATCAAATGGGTATTACAGCAATTCAAGAAATAAGGTGGCCAGGAGAGGGTACTTTAGAGCAAAATGGAATGATTGTAATATATGGAGGAAATACCCAAAATAAACATGAATTAGGAACAGGTTTTGTCATCAAAAAATAGTTATGGGGGAACGTTCTAAACCTTAAAGCTGTTAATGACAGAATTAGTAAATTACGAATAAAAGGTAAATGGAATAATATAACGATGATTAATGTACTGAAGAGAAAGAAGATGATATTAACGAAGACTTTTATAATGATCTGGAAGATGTCATAGAAGAAACCCCCAAACAGGACATCCTGATTGTGCTGGGAGACTTCAATGCAAAAATAGGTCGTGAGAAAACTCATAAAAAAGTGGCCGGTATGGAAAGCCTACATACAACTTCAAATTACAAAGGATGGAGAGTCACCAACCTGGCAAAAGCCAAATGACTGCAGATTAGCAGTACCAGACTACAAAGAAAGGATATATACAAACAAACTTGGAAATCATGTGACAAGAGAACCTATAATCAAATAGATCACATTTTAATTAACAACAGGAATACATCAAACATGCAACAAGTTAGACGTTATAGAGGAGCTGAGTGCCACAGCAACCACTTCCTCGTTGGAGCTAAATTTAAAATAAAACTTAAGAGAGCTTTCAATATTAAATTACAAAGATTACACACAACATATAACAGAGAAAAACTACAAGAAATTACAGTCAAAGAGAAATTTACAGATAAAATAAAATGAAAACGTGAAGCTCTGCAAAACACATTTTAGGAAAGCGTTGACCAAACTTGGTTGAACATCAAGAATACAATTCAATCTACCGCAGAAGAATGTCTCGGTGTGTTAACCACGCATAGAAAGAACAGATGGTTCAATCAAAAATGTGAAGAAGCAGTCATTAGGAAAAAGAATGCCAGACATTTATGGTTAAATTACATCAACAACATCCAAAAGGAAGAGCAATATATAAATGAATATAAAGAGGCTACAAAAATAGTTCGACAGCAGAAGCGAGAATATATGAGTAATATAATCAAAGATATGGAAACTAATCACCAGAAAAACGAATCCAGAAAGTTTTTTTAAAGAACTGAAGTCAATGAAACAAGGGCACCAACACAACACATATGGTTTCATCATCATCATCATCATCTTCCACTTCTGCCGTCAAGTGACGTGGGGAGGAATAATTTGCGTTCCAGCGCCCTCTGGGCGGCACTGGATAGTGTCATTCCGTGTGGTTGTACAATGTCTTTGATGTCGTCAATCCATTTTCTTCTTGACGTCCTCGTGGTCTCGTCGCAGATGATCTTTGATGTAAGGCCAGTGATGGTAGTTGCTGATGTTGCATTCTAACGACATGGACGAACCACTTGATCTTCTGTCTTTCAATAAATGTGGCACAAGGTGTTGATCCCACAGTCTGTCTGATAACAGCATTTCTTACTCGGTCTCGGATTGTTAAGTTGGCAGCTCTCCTCAGGCATCTCATTTCGCAGGTGTTGATATTGCGAAGGTGTAATTTGGATAAAGTCCAGGTTTGAGATTGGTAGCATAGAGGTGGTGTGAATATGCTGTTTATTATCTGTCGTTTTATTTTCTATTTAATTCAAAAACTGGTTTGAAGTATTATTTAACTGATTATTGCCATGGGATGATTAATCATCTTGAGTGACTTCGAATATCTGCCATGGGTTTATATATTACCGAAATGTTGTCATTGCGAAATGTTGTCTCTATTAAACTATCAATATCGTATTTTCCCGTAAACAACCTTCTTTAATTTGATATATAATACAATATGTCTGCTACCATATTAACAACTCTAAAGTCATAACTGTTACATCTCTACTTCCAATTTTCGGCCATCCAATTTAGTTTGGTCCAAACCTACTTTTTGTTTGTCACTGAATCTGTTGATGTGTCTGCCTACAATCAATCACTCGACTAGGTGCCGTCTCCACAACTTAAATTTGGCTGAAAATGACCTCTAACTTTTTCGGTCTGTGTGTCTCTATATTCGATTTTCGTCTGTCTGTCTGTTTTACCCTTCATGTTGGTTTACTCAGCCCTGTAAGTCTACTTTCATATGTTCATGCAGTAGTTCCATGGCACAACACTATTCTCATCACGGCTCAAGGGGAAAGACTCTCGACCGTTTGCAAGATCCATTGCCTTGTACATTTACCTGCCCTAATGTGACGTTATTGTAATGTGTCCACCTTGGTACTGATCGATCCATGCCTCTTCCTCTATGACCCATTCCTTCCATTTCAGTTCTGTCCCACCTATGTGATGTTTCATATGGCCGAAGTATTTCACTTTCAGAATCGCGATGTTGTTTATCATTCAGTTTTCTTCGATGTACAGACCTTGTAGAATCTCAGTATTATTTTTTCTTCCTGAACACATGTATCAGATCTTGTAAATGTCAGTATTTTCATTCTTCTTGATCAAATATATTCTTTGAATTATTTTGCTAATTGTAATGTTAAATTCGATTAAATGTTTCTTTCTTTAGTAGTTGCAAAATGATTCACAACTTCCGTATATTCCCACAGGATAAATGAATGTTGTCAAAATGTTGACTTTCATTTGTTCACTGATTTTGTGTCATAGATTATTAATACGGTTTGACCTCTTCATTGCCATAGCCAGTCTCTTTATGACTTCGTTTGAAGTGTTCTCATTGTTAATAATTATGGATCAAATGTATTTAATGTTTTGACATGCTCCATTTCTCCACAGTAGAATGTAATTGTTGGTTAACATGTTATTTTGCTAGAGGACATTACCATTCATCTGCTCTTTTAATTATACACACACACACACACACACACACACACACACACACACACACACATATATATATATATATATATATATATATATATATATATATATATATATATATATATATATATATATATATAATGAAATACTGTATGTGTGTAGTGAATATGTGAAGTGATAGGACTATCACATTTCGTAGGTCTGATTCCATGGAGGAACAGGCGGCTAGTCCTTCCTTCTTCTAGCAAACAGTGAGAGCTGGCATCGAACCCCTGCCCTACTAGCACGCATGCGTAATCTTCTGACTATTTCCCCAAAGACAATTACCGGCGGCAAATACTGTTTCTGATAAATTGATTACGAAATAGCATAACGCTGTTAAATAGGAAAATTATAACAGAATTTTGCCCAGAATGACAAACGGTCACCTCTGCCAACTTACAAAATAACAATCTGTGTAGCCTTATATCTAAAGCAGACAACCATGTTCTTGTTTTCATACAGTGGAATGAGTGTCGGCAGTTCAGAAAGCGATGGCAACCTACAGATACATTGAACCCCTTGCTCCCAGCACGCATACGTAATCTCCTGACTATTATCCTAAAGAACATGCTACGTAACAATGTTCATTCATCATGTGCCATGCCGATAAGCGTGAACAGTCTTGATTCACACCCTCACTCGATCACCAGAATCGAGGATCAGATCAGTGTTCCTGTCTCGACCATACCACGTGGCCAAACCAGGTATTACTTCTCTGCCTTCCTCTTGTTTTCCTCCCCTCGATCTTGCCAGTTGCCAACTGTCATCATCATCATCATCATCATCATCATCATCTTCCACTTCTGCCGTCAAGCGTCGTCATCAAGTTCTCCAATTTATTTCTTCTCTTAATGTGACAAACAAATTTTGACTGTCCACGTCTAATTTCTCTAATCGATTTATATTTGTTTCTTGAAGGACTTGGTAACTGGTTTTTCCGACTGTCCATGGTATTCTTTACATTTTCCTCAGATAGTACATTTCCACAGCCATCAGATGTGTTTCAGCTTGTCTGATCATCGTCCACTCTTAACAAGTTACCTTCCGCAAACACTGTTTCTGAGCAATAGATCACGAAATGACACAACAAAGTTACCGACGGCATATACTTATTCTGAACAATTGATAATGAAATGTTACGACAAAGTTACCGACGTCAAATACTGTTTCTGAACAATTGATCATAAAATGACAAGGTGCATAATTATAGACGAGGGTCATATACTTATCTCCAAACAGAGATCGGTCAGATTGAAATTGGGGGATCTTCGAATACAATGAGTATTCAAAGGTAGTAAATGTAGCGGAATGTGGGCTTTTACAAAAATGACGGAAAATAACATTGTGGCTTTTGAAATGTGAGACTACATCGAGTTTCTTGAGTAAACAATGCGACACACAAGGAAGTTCTAGAAAAACAATATAACAAGGACACTGCTGGGTGAAGTAACAATTTGTGGAACTCACATTGACAGAATGCTCTGAACCAAACCTCTATCAAAAGCGTTAGAATCTAACAGCCTAATATTGCGATTTTTCTTAAATAGGTACAAAACGTTATATTTGTTCACCTTTATATGTTATGTTTAGATATATAGTGTTAACATCTACAAAATACTGTCTCCACAATGAAGGTTGTTTACAATAGATCTTCCTTATATAGTCGCTTTAAATTTGTGTTTTCTCACTACAGGATGAATTCATTGAAGAGATGTCATCTGGTTTATTTTAGTTTTTCTATTCTCTTTTGGCCGGCTTCCTGGCCTAGAGGTTAGCAACTTTCTTCCGTAATCTCGTATACTCTCGTAAGTAACCTGACGTCGGTGAGAATCAGCAGTGGTTCGAATCGCGTCGGTAACTTACGGGGTATGTGAGCCGGCCGCTCAGAAAGCAATGGCAAACTACTGAGCGTAATCTTGCCGAGATATCAACAATCAGCTGAAAGATGCTGATGTTGACAGCGATGTCCTGTAAAGGATATGCAAAAAAACAAACATTATCTTTTGATGTTAGTGTCTCATTCACAGTAAAATTAATACATCGACTGTGTTGATTCGATCGTAACAGTTTGTTTTAGAAGTATAAATCCACCGCGACTCACAAAAGGAGTCTTGTGACCCCATTGGGTTTTTGAAAAAGCAAACCGCGGCTGACGATGAGAAGCCTCCCGACAAGCTTGCTCCAACTGAGCAGTTGATATTACTGTAAGGATGGAGATGGTTGGCGTCAAAGGTCATGAAATACTCTCTTTTATCAGTCGATGCACGAACTCCCGACTGACCCTATAACAGGCAAGGGTGAATGATAAACTGCTGCATGTCCTTGGCAGGACCTTGCTATCAACCCGCTATTTTACGGTTAGTTGTGTACTATTTCTGAAAGAGAGGTCAACGTATAAGCCCACCTTATTGCCGGTATAGGGATTGGAACCCCTACCTCGTCATCAGAGCGAGCGCTGTCATACCTTTGGCCAAGTGTACTGCTGGGTGGGTGCTGCATTAACAAACTAAACATATTGTTAGAACAGAATAAAAATAGTAGAAGCGGGAGCAAAATAGATTATTTCAGAATACCCGGCCTCTAAAACACATGTATGTAGATAGCACCTTGTTGGTTTGTCTGGATTGGTTACTCAAAAGGGAAATGGTCAACTCTGCGGACTCACAAAATAACTATCTGTGCTGTATCCGAAGCAAACCACTTTGCGCCTGTTTACAAACAGTGGAATGAGTACTTACTGAAAGTAAACCACCAAGAAATTACAAAAGCACAAACAATTCTACAGCTGACTGCAACGTCCAGTAAAGGATATGCAGCTCACATTAAACTATATTTTATTTTCGTTGGGGTGGGGGTGGGGGTGGGGGGGCTGAAGTGAAGTGACTGAACACTCGCCTGGTGGCACGGGGGTCAGGGATTCGATCCTCATTGGCGTGGTTTCGATATTTTAAAACTGACCTGGGCTCTGAGGTCAACTCAACCTACATCGAGTAGCAGGTAAGGCCTTGGAAAGTTAAGGCGGTCATCGTAATACTGACCATATTACCCACGAGTGTTTGTCTCTCTGTCTGCCTGTCTGTCTGCCTGCCTTGCCTGCCTGCCTGCCTGCCTGCTGGTCTGTCTGTCTGTCTGTCTGTCTGTCTGTCTGTCTGTCTGTCTGGCTGGCTGGCTGTCTGTCTGACTGTCTGTGTGTCTGTCTGTCTGTCCGTCTGTCTGTATATCCACATACCTGTCTGTCTGTCCGTCGACCGTCCGTCCGTCCGTTCATCCGTCGGTAGGTCGGTCGGTCGGTCGGTCGGTCGTTCCGTCCATCCTTCCGTCCGTCCGCCCGTCCGCCTGTCCGTCTCTCGGTCGGTCTGTCGGTCCATCCGTTCGTCCCTCTCACTGTCTGTCTATCTGGTCGATTCGATGTTTGATCTCTCTTCTGTTAATAAACATCTTCTCTCATGTGTTTCTCTATCTGACATTCAGTTTTCACACTCTAACCTCTCCTTTCTTTTCGACCTATATCTCTTTGCCAATCTATGTCAGTGTATCTCTCTGTCTATAGGAATACCCTGCTTCCCTGCCTCTCTTTCTGACCTTCTAGCACCTGTCTATCTGTCTGCTTTTTCTATATGTGGCAGTTGTACCTCTCTCTCTCTCTCTCTCTCTCTCTCTCTCTCTCTCTCTCTCTCTATCTATCTATCTCTCTCTCTCCACGCGAGTGTTTATGTGTGTATATATCTACCTTCTATCTATGTGTCAGTTAGAGTATACAGCCTCCAGAAATATGATACCCCAACATCTTGAGATACAAAATGCCTTACACACCTGAAACTCCTAAATCACTCCACAAGCAACCTCCTAACAACCTACCTATAGCAGCACGATGCACTACAACCGCCGTTTCTCTCATTTCTACGAACACATGCTAACGCACGTGCACCTTTACCGCTCACGATGTGCTACCAGACCTTTCGACCGTGTTCTCTGTGGAACAGTCCAAAACAAGCAGGCGGTGTTTGACGTAAGAGAAGGATAGAGAGAAGCATACAGGGCGAAATAGCTGATGGAGAGAAGCTGTGTGTATTTTGCCAGAAAATGGGCGGTGCCTGGATACACGAAATGTAGATGAGGATAAGAATGCTAACGCTAGCTTGATGTTGGCACACTTTAGTTAGTCTACGCAATATCCTCGCAAGTCTTGTTTCCTATATTTGTCTTCGAGTGCAAGGAAGATAACTCGAAGTTGTGACTTCAGACGGAGTTATCTTATCGTGCTGGCATCATAGCAGATGCTGTTTCTCAGTTCATTGAATACTTTGAACTGAAATCTTGTACGCAGAATTCAGGTTACTGCGTATATGTGCAAAAGGACTCCAGATTTCACATTTACACTTCTGTTTAACCAAACTACAGCAGCATTCTGTAGTTTATCAGCCTCGTTGCGATATAAAGCGAGCGATATAGACGTGAAGTATTATTTTGCGAAACAACAACCGAGGGCATATCAGGAGTTCTTTCCAGTGTGAGTCGTGCATTAGGCAAGGAGTTCCAAATGGCACAGACGATCGTTCAGCTCCACAGAAATCCAGGAACCCCTTGGGGATTTAGGCTACAAGGTGGGCGGGACTTTTCATCCGAACTCAGCGTGAAGAAGGTACGTTGTAGCTGATGTCCGGTGTTTTAACGAATACAACTATTTCTTGTCAGTGATGTGTCTCCTTGGCATTGTCTGGAATATGTGCCTGTGACCTTATTAGTGATTTGTACAATTGTGCATGTCAGTTTTATGTTTCTTTGATTTTGTTAGTGATTTGTACCATTGTAGATGTCAATGTATTTTTCCTTTGAATTTGTTAGTTATCTGTACCATTGTACATGTAGATTTGTTTTTCCTTTGACTTTGTTAGTGATTTTTACCATTGTACACGTCGATGTGTTTTTCGTTTGACTTTGTTAGTGATTTGTACAATTGTAGATGTCGGTAACATGTGCCGTGTATCTTGTTAGTGATTTGTCCGGCTTCTAACCCCCCTGTCCTACACCGCACGGTACTATAGTTAGTAGATGCGTGTTTTTAAACATCCAGTGTGCTGATGTCGAGGTAAGGGGTTCAACCCCTACACCAGACAGTTTTACTAAACTGTTGACCGGTCGTCGTTGACTTGGGGACGTAAATTACAGGCACATCTGAAGTCGGAGTGCGTTCGCCTGATGGCGAGAGACACTGTGAATGGGTAAAAGCTAGTCCAAAATCTAACACTACTAAAGTACGAATTACGCTTGCTTTTAAAGCTAGTTAGCGAAAAGAAAAAAAAAAACACACACACACAAGTAGATGACAGTTTTTTTTGTTTTTGTTTTTGGAGCGGCTGTCCGAGTGGTTAGAATGCCGTGTTCTCCTCCAGGAGACCCCGGTTCGATTCTTCGTATGATGTTGGTTGTTTTATGTCTAGAGCAAAAAGCAAATGTTAACCTGGACAGTTCTCAGCGACTGCGTCAACCAGGCGACCTTAATTCCTCAGACTTAAGACCCCACCCCCTTCCCCCTGCCCTACAGCGCTAGGTCCTATAGGTAGTATATAACATTTTTCTGACGAGTGCTATTGATCTGGCGCTAGTTTCTCCTTCACTCACTACAGTGTATAGATTAGGTGTCCTAGGGTACCATGGCAGCGATCACCACCCTTGCAGCATATTGGTGGAGAAAGGCAGAACCAGGCAGCACAAGTCAAAGATCAAGACCTTCATGTATGATAGTATAGGGCAAGATGTGGTGAGTAAAATCAGGCGCGACAAGCGCAGAAAACATCGTGGCAGGAAGTAAAAAGCTGGGAGCAGCCATCTTGGTAGAATTTTGAGGTGGAAAAGGCCTGGATGGATAAGCGTGATGCTGTAATTTTTTTTTTTTTTCCCCCCGCGTTTCCATCCTGTTTCAGGATATTGCGGTCAACACCAGCATCTTTCAGCTGTATGTTGATTCCTAGGCTAGATTACGCTCATCAGCACGCCACGACTTTCTGAGCGACCGGCTCCATACTCTCATGTCACTTTTGCGATTCGAACCACTGCTAATTCTCGTCGCGTCACGTGACGAGAGTATTCGGGGTTAGCGGAGAAAGCTGCTAACCCCTCGGCCATGGAGCCGGCTGTGATGCTGTAATGAAATGGCAAAATGCAAAGAAGAGCAGATTTGCGCATCCTAGTCTTATCGTGCACTTGGACAGAGATATGGACACAAAAGTTAGATATTTAAAAAAAAAAACTGGTTAAAGGTGAAAAATGGGCAGAGTTGTGTCAAAGAATAAGCAGAAACAAGGCACTGAAATTGTTCTGACGATTACACAAAAGCATGAATGGGGTACTCAAGAATAAGAGTTTTCCTGATTTCCAAAGTGCTGACTTTATCTGGCAGAGATCTGATGGGAATAAGAGTAAAGCCCTTTTCAAATGCTATCTAGAGCAGAACAACCAGACAGGCATGAGAGGCCAACATTTTGCGGTTAGCTCAGATAGATGTGAGACACGGAAAATTGCAGATGAAGACACAGTGACAGTGAAAGAGATCAGGGCTGTACTTCGTCGAACAGACTTTTGGTCCCCAACATTACGGATAGGCATTTGAACCGTTAAGCCTCTGGAGTGTTTATGCTTCTGGCTACTGTCTGCAGTTGCATTTTCCTCATGTTGGACTGGTAGTGCATGGTTCCATAGCCCTGCTACTGAGTTGAGTACGTGGCGCGGCACTGTGGGCTGTGAATTTCGTTTGGAATGTCCGCGGTTGTTGTAGCGCGAACTGCATGTTCAGAACGATGGCGATCGGCCTGTCGCTTGGAATTGACTGGATTGCCTTTTCGGTTCACGAGTGCATTTTTCTCAGAGACTCCTGGGGGTCGTAACTGGAGCTACGGTGTTCGTGCTTTGTGCGATGCTTTCAGCGGGCCGCCCTGCCGAAAAGGACCGAACCATATGGGATAAATCAAGGGGCAATGGTGTCGAGCATCCCGACTTTTAATGCAGTAATGTGTGGCTGGTTGTCTAGTGACTGCAGCTTCCATCGACGATGAACTGTATTTTCCGTTGAGGACTTTTGTGTTGACATTCTGACGGTGACATTATGCACAGTGTACCTGTGCGGGCTGTTGGTTTGTCGAAACTCCTGTCTATTCCACTTTTTACATAGGGCAGTGAGGAGCATTTCGTGTGATATTCACTGGAACAGGAACGGAGCATAATGGGGGCGACCCGTTCCAGTGATATTAGAACCGCAACTCCCCGGGAAGGTTAACCCGGTCAACAAATGCCCGCAGAAGTCGGATGTGTCGGCCTAACGGCGCAAGAACGCAGCTCTGCTGTAAACAGGCACAACGCAATCACATCCGAAAAAACAACTCCGGATGAACGAAGAAGAAGAAGAAGAAGAAGAAGAAGAAGAAGAAGAAGAAGAAGAAGAAGAAGAAGAAGAAGAAGAAGAAGAAGAAGAAGAAGAAGAAGAAGAAGAAAAAGAAGAAGAACCGCAACTAACTAACTAACTAACTAACTAACTAACTAGTTAATTAACTAACTAACTAACTAACTAGCTGCGACGAACAAAATACAGCGCACCACTGCCAGATGATAAAAGATATGACGGCATTAGTATGTATACTGACAGCGAGCTAGAGGAACTAGCAGATATGCACAAAAACAATACAGTGAGTGCTAGCATCAAGGAGGAGTGGTTACACAGCTATATGATTCCCTCGCTGAAGCCTGGGAAAGACCACATAAATTCAAGGATATCGATAATAACCATGCACAATACAATAGGCAAACTGCTGGAGAAGTTAATTGCCATAAAAATATCAAGCCAGCTAGAGAGGCAAGGTTGTTTCCCACATACCCTTGGAGGATATCGTTCAAACGGAGAAACCTGGACCAAAGCAGCAGTGGTTCCCATGTTGTCTATGAAGGTTTCCACTCAGGCATTGAAACACGTGCTGCGTCAATTGATCTTGAGGATGCGTACAAAAGAGTACCGTTGGATTTTGTTTTTTTAATTTTTCAGCTTCTTGAACTCAAGATAAGTTCATTCCTCCTAAGTTGGATCGCCGCTGCCCTCTACCAACTGAAAGTAGTTTTTAGATGTGCCAGTTGGATTTCTGAACCAACACCATTTTATCCAGACCTGCCACAGGGATCACCATTATCTCCGGTGCTGTTGATCGCCTACACTGCGAGAATCACCAGCGAGCAGATCACTGGACCGGGGAGGATTTTGCCATATGCCGAAGATGTGGTAGTCTATCGTCAGGGAAAGGATAGAGATCGAGTTGCTGTGGAACTAAAAACATAACTAAATCGCATAAGTACTTGGTGTATGGAATCCGTGGCAATGGTCAACCCAACGAAGGCAACAGTGACATGGTTCTCTATGAATAACCATATTGTCAACACTCCAACCGCAACTGTAAATCTGTGTTCAGAGACTGTGGAAAGAACGCATGCAATGAATTACCTGGGATATGTTTTGATCGAAGCGTTGCTTGTAATGAACACATAGATCGGGTGATAACAAAAGCCATGCGTTCTTTGG